>JABFEB020000008.1:10619526-10643114 GCA_019775895.2 Stomatorhinus ivindoensis | reverse complement strand
GGGTGGGTTTGGGGGTGGGGGGGGGTGGGGATAGTTAAGCTCCACCTTCCCCAGTATCCCCACCCTTGACACCCCCACATTTAATCTTAGGGATGGGATTTAGTCTTCTGCTGTTATAAAATGAAATTGGAATGCTACTATCATCTCTGACTGTATTTTGGGAGAGGTGATGTTGCAGGAAGTCCTCAGGGAGTGTGCAGCTAGAGTGCAGCCAATAGCACAGCTTTCTGTGTGGGAGAGAGAGAGCAGAGCATGTCAGGGATCCATGTGCACCAAGAAGATGATCCAGACCACGGAGAGGAAGGGTATCCTACACGCAGAGCAAATGGACTTGTTTACAAAACGTCGCCATAACGCTCCCTTTTCTAGTTAGCATGTCTTCATAGCGCATCTACCTGTCAGAAGATTACCTGCACCACCAGATTGATGGCAAATTCTGCCATTTTTCAATCACTGTTATTCACAAACAGCAACCTCTTGTTACACTTTGGCGTTACACTTTTGTAACCGGGTGAGTGATTGTGATTGTGCAAATGATTGTGATTTCTCACAATCATCCTTGACCTGTAGAGACCGAACATGAAAACAGTGGCAGGTCGTTTTTTGCTTTCTGTGGGGCATTGCTAGCATCGCACCCATTAATCTTATGCCTTCCAAACCACGCAGATTCACACAAACCTGCTGTCAGCAGATCAGATGTTCCTTGTAGTGGGTAATTGGGTGGAATGCCCTATCGGTGATTCCCTTCCATATCCTTACAAGAGAGCATCTATCCGGTAACCCTGGAGACAGCACATTTTACCTGTAGTACACGTTATGTAAATATCAGACTTGGTCGCAACAAACACTTTTAGCCTTGTGGTTATGTGCTCAGATTAAGTTACAGTCTGTGTGCAGCTCTGCATTATTCACTTAAATGGCTGCATTAGTGCCCAACAGATATAAAGTCCACGTATGGAGGATTTGGCATTTCTGCCTTCAGAAAAAGAGCTAACTCAAGACTTAGTTTAATTTCTTAATTAATCTTCCCTCAAATGTCAGCCAGGATTTAGACTGTAATGTCAGTATCATTTCACACCGACAAGGGACAACAACCCAAATTCTCGCATACTGCTCACTCCTTCTTCAGTTTTTAAAAAGTGATACCTACATTATTTTTTTAATGAAGTCAGGGCAGTTTCTTGCTGAAAGAGACCTACGTGAGAACAAATTCCACTCTATGCTTTAAACTTCATCTTAGACAGACCTTAGAAGTCATCACCTTATTGATCCAGATATTGTCCTGGCTCTCGTCCAGAGCTCAACAAACTTGAAAACAAAATAAATGTCTGCTCTCTGACAGTTTTGTTGACCAAACCAATCCAAAGTTTTATTGCTAATTTGATGTTGAGTGGTGTGTCTGTATTGTTCTTCTTTACATTGCTTTACAAATAGCCAGATATGGAGCTGTCTCTGTGGAGTTGATGTAACTGATGTTTGCCCTGTGATTGTTATGAGATCCCAGATGCTCTTTTTCATGCTTTAAAGTATCTTTTTCCATTTGGCGGCGCAAAATCTTTGGACAGATGTAACTAGGATGCAGGAACTGACATACAATATTTGATTAGATAAAATCTGGCTGTTAAATTAGTGTTTATATAGGAGTAGTTCTTCCTACTAATTTTGTGATTGTGATTGCCAGACATTAAATGAACAATGTTCTCATTGTTCACCAGGGTTTTCTGTCCAAAAGGAAGTGCATCACAGCCTCAAGACACTGTGACACAGCCAGAAGGAGCAGAGTGACACAGGGTGACACAGTGACAGCCAGAAGGAGCTACAATACAGTTGGATATGACTAACTGAGAAACAACCTGAAAGATCTGGACCCAAACGTTTTGTTGGGAAAGACAGAGAAGCATCTTTTTCCTGTGGTTCCCGTTTCCTTTGAGGATATTTTATTCTTGTAGCGTTCTGTGCTTCTGAGACATGACTAGGGATTCCTCCCCAGCAACAGGACCCAGTAATGCATGTCTGTCTCACACATAACTGGACCAGTTCCCTCCCCCTCCCCAACCAGCTGTGTAATGGAGCCTCTTGTATCTCTACAGCTTCTCCCAAATCTGAGGCAGCTGAAGATGAGGTCAACAGCGAGGTGGTTCACTGTTTTTTTTAATCCATATACCTGCTTACATGCCTGTCAATCTGGACTTCGTCCATACTGGGCTGTTCTATACGAGTTGGTTCTGGGCCATGCTTAAGGAGCCAAAATGCTGGGAGTACTTTATCAGCTGACATTGTTCTGTTTATCCATCCCTGAATATCCATGTTACTTGCTTGCATGAGGGAAGAAGTGTGTGGATCTTTCTGACAGCACGAGCTTTGGCCATGCAGTGTCCGCCTTGTCACGCCCTCTGCCTCCGGTCATGTGACTTCCCGCGTAGCAGTACGGCGAAAAGGGGTCGCGGCCCACATCAGCCGCATGGAAGGGCAAAGCAGCAGCGGCAGATGTGCGATGTCACCCATCGACGGCCCCCTGTGGTGACGGGTCCTTCTCTCCTTCCCACAGCTTTATCTGGGGCCCTAGGGCCCCCACGCCGGGCTGCCTGAGAGATCCCAGCCCCAGCACTGGTTCCAGGGTCGGGATTTTCTCCGCTCCGAGAGAGTGAGGGCTTAGGTTAGGTGACTCCCTTCCCCCTAATTTGTCCATTTATCTCTGGCCTGCGATATCTAGCGCTGTGTCTGCACAAATTTCACATTGTTGGCAGGCGCAGGGGAGAAGCCTGCATGTCGGCACAAAATGCTGTATTTTTCTCTCCCCTTCCTCTCGTGTGAATGGCCCTGTATTCTGCAGCACGGTTCTTTTCCTGGCCCAGAGGAGGAATGTTTTGTTTTAATTTTGTCTCCATTTCTGCAGTTTATTGAAGTGCCCCAAGTATGTGACAATGGTAGCTGTGCAGCACAGATTTTATTGGAACACAGATGGGCCAGAGGCCACAACTCAAACTGTCAGCGCCGGGGTAGCCTGCGCTCGGCCCAGGATGCAGACTGTCAGCGCCGGGGTAGCCTGCGCTCGGCCCAGGATGCAGACTGTCAGCACCGGGGTAGACTTGCCTCAGCCCAGGATGCAGACTGTCAGCAGACTGTCAGTAGACTGTGCTCGGCCCAGGATGCAGACTGTCAGCGCCGGGGTAGCCTACCCTCGGTCCAGGATGCAGACTGTCGGCACCGGGGTAGACTGCGCTCGGCCCAGGATGCAGACTGTCAGCACCGGGGTAAACTGCCCTCAGCCCAGGATGCATACTGTCAGCAGACTGTCAGTAGACTTCCCTCGGCCCAGAATGCAGACTGTCAGCAATGGGGTAGACTGCCCTCAGCCCAGGATGCAGACTGTCGGCACCGGGGTAGACTTCCCTCGGCCCAGAATGCACACTGTCAGCACTGGGGTAGACTGCGCTCAGCCCAGGATGCAGACTGCGCTAGACCCAGGATGCAGACTGCCAGCACCGGGGTAGACTGTGCTCGCCACAGGATTAGAAGTTTCCTTTTCTGTTTCCTCTGATGTTTTCTTGCTCCATGCATAACCACAGCCAAGGTGGCAGCAAAGGAACTTTCCGGTCAGAAACGCTTCGCGTGGCTTAGCTGAATATCACGGCGGCTTGGCAGCCTCTCTAGCTCTAAGGTGTCCTTCTGATCTGGCCATTTCTCCTAGCCCCTGGCCCCAGTTACGCTAATGAAGCATGTAAGAGCAGCGCGCCCTTTGGACCCCGAGTATTAGAGGCACCAGATAAAGCTTCCTGCAAAAGAGCATCATGAACAAATTTTTGGAAGGAAGATCTTTCTCAGCGATGGGGCCTTCATGGTACCTCTGTTGTTGCCTTATCTGAACTGCTTAATGAAACACAGTGTTCTTGGCTTTGGGAGTCCGAATACTCTGTCACCATTGACAGCCCAGCACAACTGCATTTTATGAGTGAGGCCCCATGAATGAAAGATTACAGAAACTAATACCCCTAACGTTATGCTAAATTATAAAAACCATTAAAGGCCTTTCGTTTTAAAAGGACATGTTTTCCAGATGTTCCCTGGCCACAGGTTGTGCGCCAAATTCTTCAAGGAGGTTTGGTTTAAGCAAAACTATCTGGAATCATCACTGAACAAAAGCCTTGGTGAGAAAACATTTGTGGTTGTTTTTTTGTTTAAAGTTTGAAGTGTTTTTAGATCCCGTCCATCTGTTAAGGCAGCTTGCTAGTCACACCTGAATTCAAGGATTTACATTTTGTTTTTTTTTTCAATCAGTTATTTAAAGATATTGATAATAGCACAGGGTGACTTTGGAGGTGTGGAAAAGAGCAGAGGCTGAGCGTGACCATGCAGGCAGTGTGTGGCTCAGTGGACTAGGACGCTGTGTCTGGCTGTGACAGCATGGTCACGAGGTCAAATGGCAGGCTGAGCAGAATGATTCTACCTTTGGGCCTTTGAGCCCAGCCTCTAACCCCCAAGTGCTCCAGGGACCGGCTAAAAAAACATGATTTGTTCTGGATAAGTGCTAAAATAAATGAAATGCACAGTGATCTACATGTGACCTCAACATTTCCATGATGACTTCAGCGGCGGCCATTGGGGGCCAGTTATTTATGGGGTCGGCTATGCTGCATTATGTCTTATCTATGAAATATGAATTATTAAGAAAATAATCCATATTTTGTTGTTATAATTTTGACAACAGGGGTGGCTATGTATTTACTACACTGAGAAAAAAGGGTAAACGTCATAACATTGCTTCTCACTGGGGTTGTACCCTTGTGATTGCACCTTTAAGGTACAGAAATGGATTCTGAGGAACATCCCAAAGATATAAACAGTATTAATGTACCATTAATGGTACAGAAATGTTCCTCAGAATGCATTTCCGTACCTTAAAAGGTACAATTACCTGCCTACAATTGCCAGACGTGAGGGTACAGTGCCAGTGACAGGCAAAGGTACAATTTTTTCGAGTGCAGGGGTGGTAATGCCAGCCACTGTGCATACTGGGAGAGCTGGTACAAACACATTTGATTGGTTCATCCTACTGTCATTGCATATTCACCATTTGAAAGTCAGCTTTCTATTGGGCAAAATGGCCCCACACATAATGGGCCAATTATCTTCATCTTGGGACCACCCAATAAAAACAGTAACTGGACAGCATCTCCCAGTGAAGCAACTCCCATTAGGAAAATGATACGAAAGAACAATTCTTAGATTAAATGCAATAATATTCCAGTCTTTCATTGATATTTCATGTCAAACTTTTACGACCATTCTCCAAATGCTTATAAATAGCACAAAGACAGCAGATGGCTGCTGTGAACAGTCAGTCTAACAGAAGTATTGACTCCCATCTCACTGTGTTTGGTCAAGGGACTTTGGCCAGTATCAGTAAATGGGATCGAACTGATGAGATCTATATCCACCTGGCGTCAAAGGTGTTGCTAAGAGAAAGGCAAAACAAAAACATAGATAATACAAGCCTCTATGGAAGAATGTTCTCCATTTTCGTATCAGGGGAGCTATGGAAGTTACGCAGGCAAGACCTGCTTTTTGGGTAACACTTGTAACTGCCTTGGAGTTTCTTTAAAGGAATTAAGAAGTTTTAAATGATATGTCTGTTGAATGTTTCAGAGTATTGTACAGGACATATATGCAGCTTTGTGAAAAGCAAAGAATGACATAATTACAAGAAAAAAAGGTGTAATAAATTAGACACCTCGTCAGAATAACTTGGCCCACGTGTACGTTCCAGAGACAGCCTGGCACGTACTGTCCACTGCCCCCGCCTACAGATATCACAAATATGTTCAGGGGAGCCAATTTCGGTTACCCTTACGGCATCCACTTGGCACGGGAACCTGTGAATCTCTTCAGTCAGGGGCTATTTCTGCTAGCGTACCAAAATCACCACAAAACAACCATTTTATGTGCCGTTCAGCTACAGGTTTCGTGTTCTGCTGCACTCTGGAGGATTATTCATTCTGCAAGTAATCTCCAGTTTACTGTAAATGTTGATGTACTCAGATTGAGAACAAGACAACAACTTTCACCATGCAAAAACACAGAAGACTAATTTTTGACTCTTGATTAAAGCACACAGAAAATATGAGATCATATCATTAGTTTGTGACTTCTGATTTCATGATTATTTGGTGGTCAGGGTATCCCCGGGCTGTTTTAGGGTTAGCGGCTGTTGGGTTTACTCTCAGGGGGTGGAGACTGTTATAAAGGTGGGATGCACAAATAAAACAAACTACAACATGAAATTGGGTTGCTACCACTTTAAGAAAGCCCATTGATAAAGCCATCCTAAGACACCCATCCATCCATCCATTTTCTATACCCGCTTATCCTACTGGGTCGTGGGGTGTCCGGAGCCTACCCGGAAGCAAAGGAACAACCCTGGACAGGGAGCCAGCCCATCGCAGGGCACACTCACACACACAGGCACACCTACGGGCAACTCAGCAACTCCAATCAGCCTCAGCATGTCTTTGGACTGTGGGGGGAAACCAGAGTACCCGGAGGAAACCCCACGACGGCACAGGGAGAACATGCAAACTCCACACACATGGAACCCAGGTCCCAGAGGTGTGGGGTAACAGTGCTAACCACTGCACCACCATGCCGCCTTCCTAAGATGCCCCTTTATTTAAATTAGGGGATAAAAACTATGTAAGCCACAACATAGAGAGCAAGCCTTAGATCCCCCACCTTCAACCAGCTGACCCAGTTTAAATGCTAACAAGATGATTAGTCCAATCATTGTCAAGTGTGCCGTTAATTACCTCCCACCGGTTACCACAGCAGTGGGCATAAGTGGTACAGCTGTCCCCATAAATGGTTAAATCATTGCATGGAGACCCAGGAGGAAGTCCGATAGCCTCTTCATGTAAACAGCTTCCACATGTCTAGAATTCCTGCACTCCTCGTGCATGTACAGTGTGAGACACACTCCACCTGTTTCTGTTTCCGCAGAAGGAGAGTGTATCTGACTGTGCCCTGCCGCTGAGCGTTCTCCATTCATACCGCCGTGGCCGCAGATGGGGCCCACATTGTTTCCCTCCGCTATGCTATATTTATCCAGCGTTATCCAGTGATAGCGCTGACAACGGCTCCTTGAAACGTTAAGGATTGGGAGTGATACAGGTGAGCGGGGACTGAGTGGGCGGTGGTGCGGAGCGTGCCCTATCTACCTGGTGTGAAGTGACAGCCCGTCTGAGTACTCCTTCTAACACGGTTATCACCCGCGTCTGAGGACATGGATAAGACGCTGTTATCGACGCCACAGATAAGGCCGGAGCAAATATCTTTCCTGGGGAGAAGGTGGGGGGGAAAAAAATCTTTCAGGCACAAGATGACAGCGCATTCCTTTGGCGATCAAAATACGGGGAAAAAAGAGTGATAGAACACATCATATTTTTAACTGACTGTGTGAGATGATCGGGGGATTATTTTAGTGAAGGTGGCATGCGGGACATTATCCCAATAGATCTATCACAGCTCAGACAGGACAGAGCTCACTCTCTTTGGAAGGGACCTCTAACTTCACCCTCACCCCTAAGGAACATAGATGGTCCTCTTTTGCCGTTTGTCATCTCAGCTGTGCTTTTAGATTTGATTTTAATCACACTGAGAATAGTCACCGGGTATTCCGTCCATTAATCTTTAAATGTTTAGTAGGATGACAGACAGAACAAGTTTCAGGACACAGATAGAGCTCAGAGGTGCCCGTGCTCCACTGAAGCTGCAGGTCTGTTAATGTGTAATACCGTAATATCCCCGACGCTGACCCACTTCTGGTTAATGTGTTACACGGTCACTCCTCTCTGTCTCCGGGCGAGCCGTGCAAAGGGGGCAGGTGGGTGTGTATGTGCGTGGTGCCGCCGTGCCGTGTGTCTGTGTGTCTGTGTGTCTGTGTGTCTGCCACCGACCTGCCACCCAAACTGGCCACGTGCTGATCCAAACCAGCTGATTCTGGATACTGGTGATAGCCACCCCTCACTCCCCGCCCCCCCCTTTCCCCGATTGAGAACAGACAGTCAGCGCTGCAGTGAGTCACTGCATCTCCACTGGGGGGTGGGGGGGCACTGCCCAGGGATAGCGACTGGTACATCACACTCACCCCCACCCTTTAAATCACCCTGCCTGTTTAAAGATGGACCTGCTGAGGATTTGAGAGCACTTTGTGGGTTTGATTCCTCACCGTCCTGCCTAGTTTACACTGGGACGTGATCCAAAGCCCAGCTTCTCTGTTTCTCATTTGTGCTTCCCCAGAGCAAATTTACTCAGTGTATATTTGATAGTCCCATGACTGACCTCCTCTGGTCCACCTCTGTCAGGAGAGATAAGGCATTCCTATGTAAACTCGTGCTGGCCAGATTTGGTGGGGAGGCGTGTAGATGCGGTGGGACGCGGATGGGATGGGGGGGCGGGGGGGCGAGGGTGGGGGCTGCCGATCGGTTCATCGTGTTCCGACCCTATTTCCACTGTGCTGGGAAACCGAGTGGGTTTTACAAGCCACAACGCCCTCCGTGCACCACCACACCTACTGCGTCTAATTATCCATGACAGATAGCCCCCGCCTGCGAAAGTTCAGGGTGCCACTGACCACGACTGCTGAGCGAGCTACAGTACCTCCAATGCCATTTTCAAGCTTAGTGCATTCTCCACCTGAGGGGGAGTTCAGGATTCTTCGACTTGCTGTTCGGCGAGATGAAATGTAATCTAATATGTAAAACTGGGCATAAGGGTCAAAGGTGGCATTTTGTCAGGGGGCGCAGAAGGTCTAACTGTGTCCCTAGTCATCAGAATCAGAGTTCACTTTGCCAGGTACACCTGGACGTACTGGGGATTTGTTTTGGCAGCAATGGTGCATAGATTCAGATGACACAGAACATAAATTAAGAAAAATAAAATAAGCAGAAATGCCCCAGGCATGTTACTTCTAAATATATATATATATTTTTTATCTTCATTCCAATGTGCGGATTTGCTTTGTGTGCAGATGTGACAGTCAGTGTGAGCAGTAGGGTGGTAGCTATAGCAGTGTGGGCCTCTGGTTCCGCCTGAACAAAAGCGAGAATGGCTCTGGCTGGTTCGTATCATATCGATTTTAATGGGCCCGGCGTTCCAGCAACTATATTTGAGCTGCCCTTAATAAAGTCTTTACTACATCATATAAAAAAGGGTTGTTAGAGAATCAAACCAGACCCCACCCTAGCTACATCACTCTAGAATGGAAACCCGATAATTACCTGAATAAAGTTCAAATGGCTGATATTGGAGCAGGACAGGCTCCAGTGAGCACTGGGAGCCTTTGGGATTAGGTGCTGGCGTGGTTCGAGTGCCTGTTGTGAACTGAGTGTCCCTGCTGCATTAAACTGAAGGGAAGCATCTCATTTTATTTTTCCAGTGATAAAAGTGAAATGTCCAAATATATGACAACACATACAAGGTGTAAGCTGTGTAGTTTGCCCAGGATGAACAACCTTCAACTGGAAACCGCATTTCACTGGGTCAGCGTCCAAATCCCCTCATTACTTAGACCAAGTGATTGATGAGTCAGTTTTCTAATCCCCACTTCAGCCACTAAAATAATCACAACAGACCTCTTTAAAGGTCCTTCCATCTCCCACGTTGTGGCTGCGTATGTCTCCAGTACGACTTTGAGGAGAAATTATTTTTTGGCAGAACAAAGCCACATTAAATCAGTGGAGGCTGGGAGTTCAAAGGGTGAATGGAGCGACTGAATATTTGCAGTGGTCACAGCCTGACTTTATGGTCCTGCATTCCTTCATGGCAGCACCTCTTCCTACCTGGCCTGTTTGCTCAGGGCTTAAATGAGTTGTATTCATTTACAGTCTCTGGAATCAGATCCTGGTTGGGAATCGGGAGTGACAGAGTGGGATCTGTACATACGGTCTCTGGCCTGGCTATACCTTATGAGTTCTTGAAAACATTCACACGCCGCTGTGAGGGCATCCTTTTGATCCAGCTCGATTTCGAAACGCAGTTTTGTTTGTGATCAAGCTCTCCAGCTGTTTGTTCTTAGTACGTGACTTTTTCATTTTAATCAAGGTTTAATTGCTGTGGTATTTCCTCTGCTTTTTATCACGCACATTTGCATGGATAATGTTTTATTCTTGTTTTGGTTTCACCTTCCAAATAACCACATTTCTAAATTAATGCCTTGCATTCTTTACTCCACTTAATGCTTAAGGTCTACAACCCCAACTCAACTGTAACTGCATTTGGTTTTGAATTCATATAAATGAACCAGTAAATCAACAAAGCTTCATAAATACATGGTTTTAATGGTCAGGGATACCTAGCGACTATAGTATTGAACAGCAAACCCACACCCATTTCATGTTTTTCGTCACTTCAACTATTTTAATTGTATAATTACCATAATCGATTTGGTGACTGAGGTTAATATGACTTGCTGACAAATTAACTGAATTAATCGAGGTTAATCGCACTGAACTTTCCATTCATCTCATCTTCTTGTTTGTGCTGGATTGCACATTGACACAAACTTAAAAATAAACAGACCAGCAGAGATTTTAAGCAAGGTAATTCGATTTTAATTTACAGTTTATGCATCACACCTAACATTTTATTGTAAAAAAAGCAAGTCACAACTTACAGACAAACGCTGCCCAGCAACATTCGTAGTTTAGTAAAATATATCAACCAGATCTCCAAATGGAAAAATCTGCCTTAGTTATTTTTACACATATTTCATCCACATTATTACTTATTTTAAACCATCCACCTATAAAATATTAAGTGTTACAATATTGTTCATTGTTTCAGCAGTGCAAACAGAATATTTTGACAGCATTTACCATGCAATTATTCGATACAAAATAAAAAAATTTGTAACAAAGACATACTGGAACAAACCTCCTTTGCGTATCCTGAAGTACTATTAATGGTGAGTATTCTTCCTTTACTCCATGTCAGTTTTCTACAAAGAATAACCTGTTCGGCACAGAAAAGCATGCGATGACAGCTGCAATTCCAAAGTAAGCGCGAACAACCAAAAAAGCGGGGCCTCCTCTGCTGTGTCGCACACATTCATACAGCCTGACAGCTTCTTCCCAGTCCACGCCAAAACGTGTCCCACTGTGCCCCAAGTGAATGAATCCACCACCGCCAGCACAGGAAGAGCGCTGAACCCCCACGGACGATTTAACTGCGATTTTCATGCCTCGGCCGGTCACCGATCCAGCCCGGCACTTGGCAGAAAAGCTCGAGGAGCAGAAATACCCTTGAATCCCCAAAAATCCTCAGCAGCCAGCGCGCTTTCTCTATGTCACACGCCATGGTTTCATTCCCTGTACTGCTTGAATGTTCCAAAACAGCTAATCCGCAGAACAATTAGTCAAATGTACATGCTGCAAAGTCTTAAGACGGGACTGATCTCAAGCAAACTGCACGGTGGATGTAATCCAGTTAATCCTGATATAGAGTGCATTTCTCTAAAAATGTTTAAAAGATCGTACAGACCTAATCATTTAGGTCTTAAACATATTATTGACTAGTAACTAATCAAATGAGGGTTTTCGCATGAATTTGATTGGTTTAGACGGACATCTTCTAAAAGCGTGAAAACATAAAGGTGTGTTGCCGGGCAAACAGAGCCTGTCAAACGTCATGGGAGCAACCTGATGAAGAGAGACAATGTATCAAGGGCAGGATGTCTCACAAATGTATCTCTAGAACCAAGACGTGGAATCGCTGATCTGCTGTTCGGCTGATGGACAGCAGACTGCTGGGAGTGTAAAAAGCGGAGAGGCGGTAAGAACGGCTCCAAATCCCCTCCCATTACCCACCGAGCCTCTGGACCATCCCCCGGCTCTCATTGGTGGTTGTTGGTTCCAGAGCTCTCCGTGCCTGGCGGCTGGACGTTGTCGGCCAGGTTGTGTGCGTGCTCCAGGAACAGGTCCTTCAGCACGCTCAGCTCCTTGCTGAGCAGACGGATCTTGGCCTCCAGCCGCTCGTTCTCGTCCTTCAGCTCGTTGACCCGTTGCTGCGTGTCTTGTGCCTTCTGCTTGCTGCGCATACGGCTCTTCTTTACAGCCAGGTTGTTGCGCTCGCGCCGCTGCCGGTATTCATCGCTGTTCTTGTCGCCGACAGACTTCCTTGCCTTACTGGGGGGCGCGGCCTTGCCGCCCCCCCCGCCGCTGGCGGGTACCAGCTGCGGCACCTGCTGCAGCCCGCTGGCGTGGGCCTGGCCCTGAGTCTGGATCACGCTCACGCCGTTCTGGTCTGTGGTCTGCTTCTGCGGGGGCTGCCTGCTCATTTGCGCCACCTTTCTACCACTCTCAGCCACTAAGTACCCCAGTGTGTCACAGGGTGGACTTCTTTTGGGAACGGGGGGTCACAGCAACAGAGTACTGTATAACAATCTGGGAAAAGACAAAAAGGAATATATCGGCATTAAAAGGTTTCGCTTATATGCTCATTTTAACAACGACGAAGCAACAGAAAGTTTATTCTGGTGAATTAATCAGAGAAACAGTATCATGTAAACTTCAAGTATGAATGTGACTATGCTTAAATATTGGAATAATTTGTTCCTTTAAAAAAAACACATTTTAAATTGTTTAAACAAATCATTTATTCATTTTCTCATAGATATTCATCAGTAAGTGTGGCCCCGTGGCTCTGTGTGTGTGTGTAGTTTGCATGTTCTCTCTGTGAAGCAAGAGTTTCCTTCCACAGACCAGTCATGCAATTAGGCTAACTGGTTTCTCTGAACTGGTGCTAGTACATGGTTGTGCATGAATTTATGTGCCCTCCAATGGACTGGCATCAGGGTGTAGCCCAGCCTTGTTCCCTGTGCAGCTTGGGAAAGGCGCCAGGCCTCCCGTGACCCTGACCAGACTTAGCATTTGGCAGATGAATGGATGTTCATCTAATAGAGTCCCTGCAAGACTGGAGCTTATGCCAAGGCAACCAGGCACAAGGCAGGAGACGCCCAGACAAAACGCCAGTCCCTCACAGAACACATACACTCATTATGGGCATTTAGAGGACTCAGCTACACTGTATGTTTCTGAACCGTAGGTGGAAACCGCTGAGAACATGGGGAGACCGTTGTTCACAACCAAATGAGGGGGGAAAAAATCAAACCCTCAAGCATGGAGGTGTGAGACCACAGTGCTGAACCACTGTGCTACACACATGCATATCTATATGTAGACATTAGGTCTCAAAAGTCCAGCCTCCCACAAAGACATGAATAACCTGGGGCAGTATTTCACTGAATGCATATGAACCCTGTCTGCATTACAATAACAAAAACTGCTGCAATTCCAGGTGATACGTAACGAAGACCTAAAACTCAATTTTATTGTAAAAAATGCCGTTTAGATAAAGCAATTACTTGAATGAAACATTTTCATATAATTTAATATGATGACCAACACCCAGGTAAAGGCAGTAGCCTGGCATCTCTACAGTACATCGTTATTAATGCCGTTTATGCATCCCTGTTCCTTAACCACTCATCTAGTAGAAGGTCGGAGATCAGCTTGGAGTTAATCACGGGAAGCAGAGGGCACTAGGCGGCGGGCACTCTGGCCGATGTGCCACTCCATCTCCGGGCACACAAACTCAGTAGGGCCTTTCAGACATGCCAATCAACTGAAGTGCACGGGCACGAAGCCAAGAACCGGTGTCGAACTTACAAACACTTTAATCCCGATTCGTATCAATACATACAGCTCAATTTCTCTGGATGGGATGGCGCCACCAAACAAAAGAGGTTCAAGACAAGCATAGCGGCGTACAAACTTTTCAACATGCTTTTGACTGCAAATAAACTGCCCAGGAATACTGCTCTAATGAGCTTGATGACAAAAGAGAAATACCCGCTGGTTAGCGCGCGCACGACTCTCACGCCGATGGAAGCGCCGCCCACCGCCACGGGCGCGCAACTGCCGCCGCTGACGTCACCGGCGCGTTGCCGGCGGATTGCGTCATCGCCCGCTCGCGCCCCTCGGTCCTTTGTGCCACCAGGAAGGGGAATTCCTGGGTCGCTCCTGAAGTGGTCCGCGGCGTCCTCCTGAGCGATACAGCCGACCGTATTCAGTTAGACGGCTGAAGGAGGGATCTGGGTCACCCACTCTTCTGTCATAACACAGACAGCTGTATAAGTAACTAACCGCATCGCGGCTGAAGGTGGCAACAAGTTCCAAAGGAGATTAGCTAACTAGCTAGTTAGGGACACACCGCCGAGGTACGCCCACTGACTGCTGCTTAGCGACAGGGGGTACTTCTGATAACTTACATCTCGCCAGCTATATAGGGGGCTCGGACCTTTAAAACGGCAGTTTTCACACATAACAACATGTTGTGTGTTTAGCCAACACGACACTTATAAAATATTTGGGTAGAAAATCATCGCTAACATCTGTCCCTGTACACACCACCGCGTACGTGAAACAAAAAACAACCCAAATATGGCTCTAGCTAGACGGGATCAACTCTCTTGAAATACAACCGTAAATAAACACATTACCTTAAAACGTGTCGATCGCACTAATAGTCCGTCGATGGTAATTTCTTAATTGAATCCCTTTCTGTTAAAACTTTTGTTTCTGTTTTTGTTGGGAACAGAGAGACTCGCATGGCATTGCGAAATCTATTCACCATGTAGGGAAATGTAGCAGCCGAACCAATGGCTACAACGTGTCCGCGAAGGTGACGCAATCTGCGGAATGAGTGACGGCTCCTGTAGCCAGTAGCACGACAGAGAAGCTTCTAGGGCGTTTCGTGGAATTAAAATGTGGACTCCTATTTTACAGTTATGAAACAGGAACGTTTACTGGGGTGCTAAAAACGGAAGTCTTATTTATTTTAGTATTCCGTAAAGGTAAAGGAGTAGAAGCCACGAAGGAGAGTGAGAAGAAAAAGTTAGAGATTTGGCGAATGTTTGATCGATACGTATTTTTTTAATTAGTGAAAATTTCTTATTTATATTAAAAAACCGACATCATTATGCCTACATTTTTTTAATTTGAGAGCTAACGTCTTGTATACCTCTGCATTTTTACTTGGGCAGATAAGGTTAACTGGCTAGCGGAGCCACTCCAACTGCAAATCCAAACCACAAACCCAATGCACGTATTTCATATTTGTCATCAGATATATGTAATAGGCATAGCAACCTATTAAGCTTTTGACCAAAAGTGATGTCCAGTGACATTCAACACTTATTAACATACACTTAAACTGTAAGTTGTATTTTAGATTAAACTAAATGCTTCTTATAATCCTAATCAATGGTAGTCAGGATTTCTAATGTATCACGAATGTAGTGCGATAGGAAGTCAGAAACTTATTTGTAACCTTTTTGTTTCACACGAATAACCAGCTTCATAATGAAATTACGAAGAATACTGGAAGCTGTTACTAAAAGGACATATTGTATTGCTTTTTCAAGGAAGTGTATAGGGAGACCCTCTTTTAATGTTTACAGTTCAAATAATACGTTTCGGGTACAAATTGACAAGATTACTCAGTTCTGACGAACAGGCGTTTCTGACGTCATTCGCTTGGTACAGAGATAATTTCACGTGATGCCCGTTAAGTACAACATCTGTGAAGTCCCAGGGTCTGTGTGACCCTCAGCCTCTCCGGCAGAGCTCGTTTCACTAGTGGCATGACTTCATTCGCTGCTACCTACAAACAAAAGTGCCCAACTTGTCAGTGTTATAATGGTTTTAACATCTATCTGGTTTCTTTAGCATACTAGATATCGATTATAAATTATTTATCATCTGATTATAGAATAATTTAAAAGAATGTGGATTATATTTGCAGTTTTTAATTGCGTATTTGTTTATTAGTACACTATACATCAGTTTCCACACGAGCCAAACGATTAACTAGAGCCTTATACATTGTTCTTCGTGAAACAACAGAGGGAGCTCGGAGCAGGCGAGACTCACGCGCGCCCCGTTCCCTGCCCTGCGCCTGCAAGTATTACATTCTCACACTGTGGGAGAGAACCCGACGACACCTCCCTGAAAAACACTACCGTTGTCATAGTTATTTGTGTAAAATTAAATAAAATACAGCAAACTGCAGGAGACTGGTTCTTCTGTGTTTCTTTAAGCTATACTTGATATTGCTTGGGAAAATGCTTATAGTAGGCCTAAATGGAGTTTTTATGTATAGCATGTATTTGTTATAGGCCTATATTTCTTTTATAAAATCACAATGCAATAGTATCCAAGTCGCTACAGGAGATCTGGCTAAGACATATAGTAAGCGGCAATAGGATGCACACAGTTGATCTCCGGTTTTAAATACACCCTACGTAATTGTAGATTCGGCTTGCATCTTTTCATTTATTTTTACTCAGAGTTTAATGGACAAATGTCGCTATACGTTACTTCATTACACCAGTCACAAATGTGTTCTAAGTGACCATTAATTAATTAACACTCTTAAATAATTAATAATATTGTCTTGCAATCACGAGTCTCCTGTTGTTATAAATGAAAAGACTGTCCCGATAACGAGCGGCAGGTATCTAATCATGCGCATTTCGAGAGTTTCAGCAAAACGAGCAACACGACTGGGTCGTCACGTTGTTGTGCGTATACGGAGAACGGCATTAAAACACAATGCGATCAGACGGCATGTGGTATAACATATTACACAGAAAACCAGCATTTTCATGCTAAAGATTATCTGGGGCTATAACCAAAATGCTCCCAGATTAGGTGATTAATATGAACTTCATGTTCACATGCTTCTGCAAAAAAACAACTCATTCGACTTTTGTTTATTTAATATAATCAGTAAATAATACAACTCTGTCCAAAGCAAACAACGTATGCAATATTTTGAGCACGTACTTTGGATTTAAAATGTGTGCTACCTTACCCCGATTAAATGCTCATACATGACGAGCATGAAGGACCACAATAAATCAGAATGCTGGTAGAGTGCAAGAAATAAAATCAACACACACACACACACGCTATCCACGTTGCCGATGGATAGCGGATAGCCTATATGTATGACAAGATATGCACTCACTTCTGTTATACATTTGATATCTAGACACATGACGCATACGAGTTCAAACGATTTTTTAGCGTACAAGATTAAATTAATCCGCAACTGTTGACCGTATTGACTATATAAATTGAATAAAGTAGTATACTTTTCACTGTTAAATTAGGGCAGACTCTGAGCAAATGTCAAGCAATTGATTAAGACCTGCAAGAAATTACTATAAACCAAAAAATTGAAATAAACTATCAAGTACTGTTTAGGTAATTGGTTTTTAAATGTTGATTAGGTTAAAATAAACTGCTTATGCCAAATACTTCATGGTTTAAAAGTTTTTTTTTATTATTTAAAAATCGGCTGCGAAGAATAATCACCGTGTAGTGGAAGGGGTGGCGCTAGGACCCAGGGCCGCCAGAAAGTTCTGTATAAATACGTTAAGTTCAGAGAAGTAAGTCAGTAGTGATCTACGACTGCTCCTATAGACTACTAGAGGAGTCGATAGTTCTTTAGCCCTTCTCTGAGAAGCCACCCACTTTTCCAGAGCGCACTGTCAAAGGCTTCTAGGTCTTTGTAGCTACAGGTAACTGTTGATCTGTCATTCACAGTTTGCCTAGCGAGAGCACCTGTACTAAACTGATTTATTCGCCTTGCCATTGCGGCTTTCTCCGGTACTGCGACCAAGCTGGATTCCCGGAGCTCTTCACCATGTCTGGCGGGTTTTAGATACTCGATGGAGCAGCCGAACTTCTACGAGGTCGCCTTTCGACCCCCGATGACCAGCCTTCCCCAGAATCAGCAAAGTGCCTTCTACTACAAAGAACCTCCAGTTTCTGGAGACCTGAGTGAGATTTGCGAGAACGAGAACTCGATTGACATTAGTGCATACATCGATCCCGCTGCATTTAACGACGAATTTCTGGCAGATTTGTTTCACCACAGCTCGAAACAAGAGAAAGCCAAGCTGGCCAGCGGTGATTACGACTACACCCACGGCAGCAGCAACGCGCCTGGGGTTCACCAACAAATTTACGGCTGTATGGCCAGTTACATGGACTCAAAGGAGGAACCAATGTACGACAACACTTCTGCCACAAGAATCCGACCTGTGGCCATCAAGCAAGAACCAAGAGAAGACGAAGACGCAAGTCCGTCGTCCATGCCGCCAACTTACCATCATTCTCACCATCATCACACCCAGCATCTACCACATCTCCAGTACCAGGTCGCGCACTGTGCGCAAACTACCATGCACCTCCAGCCTGGCCACCCGACCCCTCCGCCCACCCCGGTGCCAAGCCCCCACCACCAACAGAACAACCTGCCCGGCGGATCGATGAAGATAATGGGTGGCAACGAGCGGGGAAAGACCAAAAAGCATGTCGACAAGAACAGTCCAGAATATCGCTTGCGGAGAGAGCGAAACAATGTCGCCGTGAGGAAGAGTAGGGACAAGGCGAAAATGCGCAATGTGGAGACGCAGCAGAAGGTGATAGAGCTGACAGCTGACAACGACAGACTGCGCAAGAGAGTGGAGCATCTCACGCGTGAATTGGAGACTTTAAGGGGCATCTTCCGGCAGCTCCCAGACGGCTCTTTTGTCAAAGCCATGGGGAACTGTTCGTAAAAATGAACCTGAAGTTCGTAGGACTTATTAAACTGTTTTAATTGTATCTTGTTGGATCTTCGCCATAGATCTGGCAGATTCTCTAAAGGAGCAAGGCAGCTGAAATATACATGTATGTGCCTTTTGTACAAAACAATAAGCTCGTTTTCTCAAACATTTAGTTGTGTATACTGTGTAAACAGTGGATGTGCGATTGTCTTTTGCCTTAACGTAACGATATGCTTGAATGTGTGTTTTTAGCTATGCAAAACATATCAGTGCATCAAACTCTAGGCTATAAATTTCATTTTAATATGTTTCGTTTTAAACAGCATTTTTTGGATGTCCTTTCTACTCGAAGTCGAATATGAACTGTCTCGTTTTGAACTATTTTAAACTGTCCACAAAAGTCCATAGTGCTTTCAGGTGGCGCGTTTCCCCCCAAAACTTGATAGAAAAGTGCAGAGACTCGTATTTGATATGTTTTGACCCCGAATTAAATCAAGTCGTTTTAGCTTTATGGTACAAAACACCCTTTCTTACATTATGTCATAAAATTGATTTGATATTTTTGGGAAGTGTTAGTCTGAATTATATGCCAAAGTAAAGGACTGGAACGCAACTGCAATACTGTGGTATCTGCTTGATATAAGCAGTTTGTATTATGCACTATATGTCGTCAAAATGCGGCGAATAAAGCACATTGTATTTTGGAAATCGCCATTGGCTCGGGTACTCATCTATTGACCGCCTCTCAGTGCGAGCTTTATAGGGTTGAAGCTTTATAGGGTTCAAGCTTTATATTAATACTGTATTTTTCAAAATGTGAAAGGTGCATCTAATACAACGTCTGTTGCCGAATTCATGATTTTTCTACACGGAGCTTTCTCACTCGATTTCAGTGAGGTGTTTTAAGCCTGATATCTAGAGTAGGACGAACTGTATTTTTTTAAACGATCATACTAGGACAATAGTCGGAATTCAGTGTCGGTTGCTCTCGTCTTTTCACTGGTTGAATGTTTTCATTCTACAAATATACAGTAAGAAAAAAAGCACTTTTTTTTACAAATATCATATTGCCAATGTAATACAAATGTTTAAATACATTCTAATTGTAAAATGAACATTATATATGCCAAAAAAATCACGAATTCTAATAAAGAACATTGTTACAATGTCTAATGTTTTCATTTAGCGTTATTTAAATTGTTCAGTTGTTAAGCATATTGTAATGTTTACGTTTTGCATGCGAATCGTTGAACAGATGATTCAGAACTTATAACCCCCCAGGCAAAGAACAACGAAGACATATTTAATCTGCATGTTTCCTTTTCCATTTCATTACTTTTTACATGTCAGGCCAATCAACAAATGATGGACCACGTGTTTGCATACTTACTTTGTCTAGAATTATTTTTAATGTAAAATTTAAATGATAATTTAAATCAAGTTTAAATCAAGTTTTGGATAAAACATTTTTTTCTGAAATCGTCACATTTTAGATGTGGTCAGTAGGTGGCGCCTGTCAAACGTTTTGTAAGTGTTAGTTGACTTCAGGCAATTAAAGAAACCAGATGAAACAATATGTTCTCTTTACAAATGCCGTTTACTATAATGTATTGAAACAGATACACTGTAATCTCATAAAGTCTAAAAGACATAAGTATGATTGCAAAGTCTCTTGATTTCACGGATTATCCACGTTCTTACTTATGACTATATGTTCTGGACTAGCGAGAAGGTTAACGGATATATGAATAAATTATACAATTCCCCTAAATGACAAAAACTCTGTTCGTGTGCATGTGCCATTTATATCTCGTTTGCAGGTTGATTTGAGGTTATTTATAAGATTTCAGCTCGTTAGCTTTATCGGCGGAGGCAGACAGCGATGCTTGAGTGGAAAATTTCCAAGATTCTTCAATGGAATCACCGTCGACAGACAGGTATGTGCTGAATCAGGGGTTATGGGTGCAGCAGGTGACTTATTTGCTCGTGCAAAACTTATATATGTATAGTATTCAAGATAAATACCAGGTATGCTGCCATAAATAATGTCAGCGGATATTTCAGTAGGCTCCAGCACTGCGGGGCTCACTGACTGACGTCAACAGTACGATAAATAACGTCCTCAGTATCAGATTCCTGTCACTGAATTTGCAATGAGCGGAGACACGCAGCGCCGAGCAAGCCAGAGGTACATTCACAACTCAGTAATCTAGAGGGAGAAGGAGGAACACGTTTACACTGATAGCGAGAGCTAGAAGATAGTATTTATTCAGAGTGAGTCACTTTTTTGTCTTTGAGTCATTCCTGTGCTGACATTGCGACCAAATGTTCACACCTGAGAAATCCGCCTCAGCCTGGTAACTTGAGTGTGATCAGATATTCCTGTCTTTCATACTGACAGCCAGCGGGGGATCTCAAATGCCTGTACTTTTAATATTTATTTCCCCTGCAAATGATGCATGCAGGGCTCTCTTTTCTGGAAGGTGGAGCTGCAAAGAACAATATTATTGCTTGCAGACCAATGGCACCACTGTTCTCATCACTCAGTCTCTGGCTGGTAGTATCTAAGCTCCACACCACTGGGAGCTGCTGTCGGTGCCTTATTCCAGAGCATCCGCACGACGGCTGTAAAAGACACGCAGAATCTTCCCCTTCAGACAGTCCTGCTGGCCATAGCTTCAGGTCAGGGTCACCGCATGTCAGGTGTGGCAAGACTGAAATTTCCATGTTCACGTGACACAGTCATCCCACGAATTCTGTTACAAGCTAAAAGCTGACGCCTTCCTAAAAAAAACAAATTCATCTTAACATAAATTTTGCCGAACCATTGGATTGTGGTAGACCTGTAAATACCTGTACAGTTGGCCGGGTGTATTTTCTGACTGCTGTTACCTGCCGGGTACCTGCAGATGGCTAATTGCCATCTTTTCACTTCTCCAACAGGTTTCTTAGCTCTCCTGTCATATAATTTCCACAATAAGTGGGCGTCGTGACAAGACAGCAAAAGAGAGGAGTGCACATGTGTCACCTTATTGTCGGCAGAACTGGAAACAGCCGAATTTAGTGGGACAGTGTATGAGGAAACAAATAAAGAGAAACGCTGGTTCTGTCACCCATCTGTGAAATTCGGCTCATTTCAATTCCCAAATTCATGTATATGGTCACCAGCATCAGCCATAACTGGTACATCATGTTCTATCCAAAGGAAATTTCTCCACCACAGTATGGATGCCTACACTAGAGTTTCAGATGTTCCTCTCCTCATTCACATCTTGTCATTTTGCTGATGCATTTATGCACAGTGAATTTTACCCTTTTGTATTAGATGGATGTTTCACTGCGGCAGTTCAGGTGCAGTCGAGCATCGATCTTGACCGTACAACAGCAACCCCCCCCCCCCCCCCTGCGATTTCAGGCTCACGTACCTGCAAAGCACATCTAGAGCTGACAGGTCACACTATAAAAATGGTATGCTTTGAAAATTCACATCCTGTTTTTGCTGTTGTTTTTTTCTTAGAAATAATCATAAAAGTTTGCTAGCATATTTGTGGATTTTTGGACAGAGGACCTTGCAGTGGATGGAGGGAATTAAGCATTACATCATGGATAGGCAGCCCTGCCCCTGGAGTGCCGGCATCCAGCAGGTTTTCTATCCCACCTGAGGAGTTACTATCTGCCTGAGATCAGATGTGGTTCATCAGAGACCAGGTAGGATGGAAAATGTGCTGAATACTAGCAGTCCAGGATCACAAACAGTGTGAGTGAATGTTTTCCTTTCCATTTGCTCAGGGGTTGGCAACCCCATGCACTTTTCATATGTAGTAACATTAATGTGTTTTGCAATGGCTAAGGCCCACTTCATCGAACTGCTGGAAATGCTGAGATGAGTTTGCTATAGAGTGAATATATTTATGTGACCCCATTGGCGGACTGGCCTTTTACCAAGAGTAAAAAGTAGGGCTTCATTTTAAGATTGATCTTCTTGGTGAAATTAATTCATCGATTTAGCACAAACATGGCAGCTGACTCCATTTGCTTTGGAGAAGATTGAAACATTTCTTTCAGATTTTTGTAATAAAAACATGCAGTTGAAAACGTTGATTGGGAGGGTCTAAGTCCTCTTCTGCGTGGACAACCATGCACAATGAAATGTCGACAATATTTGTTAATGTGTGCTTGTGTTTCAGTGTCCCTATTTATCTGTCAAATCCCATGCTGTAATATATACCTTCTGCTCGGATATAGTCTTTACAATTAGTGAAGGAGCTTTAAACCATAGTTAGTTGCACTCAGCAAAGACAAAAGGGGTGACCTTACATTTCACAGTGGTGTAGTACAGAACATGAAACTACAACCCTGAGATTTAGGCCTTTTTCTCAGTATACAACCCCTGCACTGTGCTGCAGAAATTATTTAATTGTTTATTTATTCTTTTCTCATTTGTTTTCATAGTTTTTTATCTTCTCTCCACGACCCTGAGCAGGACAAGTAGTTACAAAAAATGGGTGGATGGATCTTGGAAGCTTGTCATGAGAACCGGGTTCCCACATACATTGAAAGGATCCTGCCCACTGAGAAAGATTTTTTTCTCCAGACCTTGTTGAGACGCTGGTGTGAAGCCTTGTGGATTTCTGAAGTATTCCGAGAGGTACTGAATCAGCAGAAAGCCACCTTTGAGTAGAAAGACACATGATTTGGCTGTTTTGTCGACCACAGTGAAACCATGACATCTTAATCAACATTTTCTTGACAGCCGGCACCAGAATGACTTTACTTGTGGTAGCTTATTTGGCTCAGATCGTCTTGACTGCAGTGGAATGGTGGTTCAGTGGGGAGCACTGCAGCCTCACGCCTCTAACTCTCTGCGTGTGAGTTATGTATGTTCTGTCCATGTTTGAGCACTGCAGCCTCACGCCTC
>JABFEB020000008.1:10602457-10616030 GCA_019775895.2 Stomatorhinus ivindoensis | reverse complement strand
CCCCCCCCCCACGCAGGTCATTCAGGGCGCTGCAAGCAGTTCAGTGTTATTATTGTGTTTTGTTTTTAGCGGCAAGACGTGGGCTGTGACGCCCTTCAGCCGGGTAACATGGCGTGGAAGTAGGTGGAGTGTTGTGGGGGTGATGGTGGTGGTTGTGGGGGGGTGGGCGATAGCATCTTGCTTCTTGAAGGGCCGCTTCGTGAGAACAGTCGCCTCGCCGCGATGCGTAGCAGCGCCCTTTAAAGACCCCTTTCGAGCCGGCACCGTGTTCCTGAGGCGATGGCGAGATAACCGCCCCCTGCCCCCCCGCCCCCAAGGAAACTCAGCGAGCGCGGCCATGCCCTGGTGTGGCCTTTTCCGAGATGCGACCGCTCGTGACCGTGTGTCGGATGTGCACGAACCCTGCTGGTATGGCTACTGCAGGATTTTGGTGCTGGGGAGGGGACACTGAATCATTTAAATCCAAAGGTACATTTTTTAGGGTGGGCTAAATTAAATACTGGGGCTGCATGTCCCCCCATCCCCCCTGGTTCCTACGCCCCTGGCGAGAGATCTTTGGTGACGGGTTCAGGAACGAATGATGAGTGGCTGTTGAAATGTGTCAGGAATAATCATTGATACAATCGGTGAGATCGCATCATTTTCCCTCATTAAAGTTGATGTATTTTGTCATTTGCATTTTGTGACAAAGTCTAGCAAAGTGCACAGAAATAATGCTTAATCATTCAGTGGCCGGATGTGACTTTTGACTAGTTCTTTTACTAGTTCTGTGACTAGTTCTTTGACTAGTCACTAGGGAATAGCATCACATGTTTTTCAGAAACTCTTCTGATAGGTATCCATGGAGATGGGGGACAGGTTTCCTGGGTATAAGGTGAGAAAGCACAAACACCTCAAAGGAGGAACACCAAGTTTGTGGTCTATGCAGTTTTTCACTATAACTTTTGGACCTTAAACCATGCTTGCCGATCTGCTTTGATCCTTGCATTGAAAATGCTTAAGTCATTATTATTCTGTTTAAATGTGAAGGTGTATAAGTTTTAAGTTGAAAAGTAGAGATGTTCATACAAAAGCTATTTAAACCAACAGATCTTAAAGGACTTTAATGTTTGCCTTGTCATGCAGTTCTTGTAGATATATTTATAGTGCATAAACATTTCAGTAAATGTCAGTCAGCCTTCAGAGCCCCCCCCTCAAACTCGTTCATTATCTTTTGAATGGGGGGGGGGGCTCCCTGTATTTCTGCAGCGGGCCCGTGGTTAAGACACAGCGTCTCAATGGCTACAATGTCCGTCTGACTGCTGGTGTGGTCACCGACTGTCACTCAGAGAAGGGCTCACCATTCATTTCCTAACGTGACTGACTCTATAAGCGGGGCATCTTTAATACTCTGTACTTAGTGGACATAAATGCGTTGTGGTCGAGTTTCAGAGCGCAGAAAGGCCAATATTATGCTAACAGAGCCTGTTGGGGCTTTGTGGGAACTGTGTGGGAAAATAAACTGAGACCGAAAAACGCAGGACAGGAAAAAAATGCTGTACCTGCAAGAAGCTTTAACTCTTCTGTAACTATCAGTAGGACACTAGCTAGAGAAGGACTTTTCAGGTTCACAAACAGTTGGGACCACTGATGTAATCACGGCTCTATCTCAGAGCAGGTGATTAACTGTGGGCACATCTCCTACGGTTGACTAATAAGGTCCCTGCTCTTCACTTCATACTACAGCGACTGATTTGGGACACGGTTTTCAGCTCTATTCAAATCGGTGTCCCAGTATATTATAGAATGGCAAAAATTATCCTGTTTTTAACAATAAATTATTCATTTTATTTTTGCATCAGTTATGGATCGAGTGTCATCCAAGCTACTGTTGAACCAGAAGAGCTAATGAGTGAAAAGTCTCTGTGATCTGATCCAGTTTGGAAAGACAACCGAACTTGTGCACTTCTTGGATGAACTGTGGCACTCGTGAAAAACTGATCTGCAACCGTCAAACTGTGAGGCAGCTTTAAATGAAGCGTTTGGTGTGAAGGGGTCAGACTGATTAAAAATACAAGAAAATGCAACATGACCGCTGGCGGCTAGCAGAGCTGCAGATAAAAAATAGCCTGTCACGGCTGATGTTTAAAAGCTCCGAAATTCTTGTATGGATTTAATAATACATATTAACTGTTCTCATTCGCAGATCCAGTGGACTTGGTTATAGGTTCAGGTTTCCTGTGTACCAGGAAATGGGACTGATTATGGGGTGTGATTTTGAAGGAGGCCCTGGATAGAAAGTCCTGGGGCTTTATTGCTTTTGGCAGCAGAGTGATTCTCCGGGTTCCCCAGGGAGTTGAGCACCGCTTTAGCTCCTGGTCCGGGACAAGGGGGTGGGAGGGGGCAAGGGGGTGGCTGTGTTTCGTACAGCAGCCCACGCAGAGGCTTCTGACCGCAGCCGTGGGCACCCATGGCACTCCTGGCCCCCGTGGGGGGGTGTCAGAGAGCCTTCAGGAATAATCACACGTAACGAGGGAGGAAAACGAGGACCTGCACCCCTCTTGGTTCCCCCCCCCCCCACCCATCAGATGTTCCTTCACAATGGGTCTCTGTGGAGCATCACTGCCCTGGGTGAGCAGGGGGGAATGGGGAACATGTGACCCGTTCTCCTCTTTGTACCCTGCAGTCTGAGCAGCAGGCCGTCCTGCGGCGCTCATGCTGATACCTGCCCCCCCTTCCAGTTAGCGGCATTCCTGCACCAGTCCAATAATCAATGCCAAAAGTCCAAAAAGGACGGTCAATTTGATAGCCTGAATGTGGGCTCTGTCCGACGGGGTGCCGGCCTTTCATATTATTGGCTGTTATTTGATAAAAGCTTGTTTGACCCAAAGAAACCTTCAGCTTAGCAGCACTGGATAAGTAGTGATGACACAAATGGGGGAGCCGTACCATTTTGCATTAAACTCAGTGGGTCTCTGGTTTCTGTTTTATAGATCTGCTGTTTGCAGCTTCCGAATGTGCTTGTTGCCAATGGAAAGTGTATGTTTTTAAAATAGAAGCAAACTGTACACAATAAGGTGAAACGTTCCTTATGTGTCAACAGGTTAATGTAGATCTGCAGGCAGATAAAGGGCTGGAATTTTCAGACAAAATGAATATTATAAATGATCTTATATTCACAATCAATACCTTTTAAAATGATCAATTCTGTTTGATTACTCAGAACTTTCAGACAGCCATTGATTCATTAAGGAAGCGCAATAAAATTCAGTGATAAATGTAATCTGCATCATGCAAACAGAATTTTCCATGAATGCTATGTCTATAAGAATCTATGAGCAAAAACATATTATATATGGTGATATGATGATTCAGCCTAACAGCTCCCTACAACATTGAAAACAGTTTCTATGAATGCCATATCGATAAGGGCCAATGACAGATATTAATGCCATCTTAAACATGGCTATAAATATTTACAAAAAGACACATTATAGCATGTTTATTGTGCAGTATGAATGTTTTATGAAGCTCTCATCTATAATGCACTATGGACACCTTCATAATGCAATACAAAGTATCCTTAAATTGACTTGACCATTATAATGCATTATGAAGGTTTCTATAGTGCATTATAGATGAGAGCTTCATTGGAGCTTATGAAGTATTATAATCAACACTATAATGCCTTATGACTGTCAATAGAAGATATTGTAATGCTTCATTATTTCTTATACCAAGCATTATAATGCATTACGAAGGTACCTATAGTGTTTTATAGATGAGAGCTTCATTGGAGCTTATGAAGTATTATAATCAACACTATAATGCCTTATGACTGTCAATAGAAGATATTGTAATGCTTCATTATTTCTTATACCAAGCATTATAATGCATTACGAAGGTACCTATAGTGTTTTATAGATGAGAGCTTCATTGGAGCTTATGAAGTATTATAATCAACACTATAATGCCTTATGACTGTCAATAGAAGATATTGTAATGCTTCATTAATTCTTATACCAAGCATTATAATGCATTATGAAGGCATCTATAGTGCATTACAGATGACAGCTTTAAGTAAAGTGTTACCAATATATCTTTATCTTTATTTTGTTTCACATTTCAGCTTTGGCAGTGTGATCATGTTCTGATCATGTTCTGAAGTTTATGTTTCATTTTTCATGGTTGATCATTGATTCTGGTCTTCAGAATGTGCTCTTTGTGTTTTGAAGGATGATATTCCCGACTTTATCCCTGGGTTTTATCCCTACAGATATCTCTGACGCCTGGCTCATTCTGCCTGTTTCAGCTCTCTGTTTGCCATTGGTATTCCTCACTCCGCCCGGGAGTTTAGTTTCGGTTACAGTCTTTATCGCCCGCCCTCTTCCTCAGTTGGGGCTTCATGTTATTCCTCTGTTCATCTTATCTTTGGGCGAAACTCCGCTGTGCAGCTCAGCGGGGTTTGTGTCCGTATCTCAGCGGGCCGTCGTGTTTATGACCCTGTGTGAGGACGCGACTCAGGCGCCGCCACAGATCAGAGGCAGCGGGCAGGCTTGACGGTTGCCTGGACTGCGCCCAGCGACAGCATGTGCACTGTGGCCTGCTGTTATCTGGCTGCGACGTGACCTCTGGCCCAGGGTCATGGAACTGCAGATCAAGCAGCTCAGTAGGAATGGGTCAGAGTGATGCACAGCAGATAATATGAAGAAAATGTAATACCACAACTAGGATTCGGTTTGCCGGCTGCGATTCAGCCGCATCCTCCTTGTGTTTGATTGTTCTCAGGTTAGCAAGCCATTTGCTGAAAGCTGATATTTCTGATAGGATTGCGATGAGCCTGCTTTGAGTGATCAGTGTGCTGAACTATGATAAGTTAATCGCTTCAGCAGCGGACAATGGAGCCATTGTGCTCTCTTTGAGCTTTGATGAAAGGTACTAGTTTGTGTAAATCTGTAAAGTGTCAAGTTCAGTTGATTATTGCAGCAGTTTAGCACCACGAGAAAGAAGGACCAGGCAGTGCTCTTAGTGATACAAGAATCCTCTCAGCCTTACAGCTACCCTCAGCATGTATACAGGGATGTCAGTAACACTTCCTATGAATGCCATATGGTATAAAAATTTATGAACACATTCATAACACAGTATAATGCATCCATAAAGCACTGTAAACTTATAAAATATTTATATTTATATAAATGCATAAACCATTATAGCCATGTGTATTATGCAATATGAATTCTTTATGAGGCTCTCATCTATAATGCACTATAGACTCATAAAGCAATACAAAGCATCATTAGTTCTTATACCAACCATTATGATGCATTATGAAAGTATCTATAGTGCATTTTAGATGACAGCTTCATTGGAGCTTATGAAGTATTATAATCAACACTATAATGCCTTATGACTGTCAACAGAAGATGCTATAATGCTTTATTAATTGTTATACCAACCATTATAATACATTATGAAGGTATTTATAATGCATTGTAGATTATGTAAAGCATTAAGTAAAGTGTTACCAAGACTTGTTTGGGACCATTAGATATTATACTCTGAATCATTCATTCACGGAAAATGCCAATGGCGGGATTCAACCAGGTGTCAACAGAGAAGGTAACGGGCAGTTAAATTAAGGAGATTAACTTGTAACCCAAAGCTTACTGTTCCAAGTTCCAGCAAGGTATCTGCTGTTGTACCTTTAGGAAACAGGAAATTCTTCAGTAAAATATCTAACTGAATAAATGGAGAAGTGGGTGTGTGTCTGTTTGCAATGGAAGGGAGTGTAGGTGTGTGCAATATGTGTGCTCAGGGGGGGGGTTTAAGTCATTCCACAATGGCCGATTTTAATGACCTCTGTCACGGAATCTTAGAATATCAGAGAAACATCTGAAAACCTACTGAATGCAAGTCTATTCTGACCTGATAGTGTTCAATGCCACTTTCAACAATGTGACAGGTGACCCTATGGACAGCTACAGAATGTGGATGGGTGGGGGGACACTTGCTAGACCAGATTTGCTCTTCGATTAGCCAATCAAATGCAAGCAAATGAAAGGAGGAGGAACTGCTGCCCAGGCAACCAATGAGTGATTCCAGGGTGAATCTATATTAGTGAACATAGATGTGTTGTATCTTTCATCACCTGCTGCCCCAGCAGCTCCTACCAATGTCCCAGGTGGAGAACCAACAGCCTTCTTGACATTGTTGAATTCGTCTCCTATAATGGACTCTAAGTCAAATGAAACTCACAATGTTTTCCATCCAGCACTGATTCCTAGAGACGCTTGTCCTGATCACTGGTGTAAATTATGGGGGTTGTAACCCCAATAATCGTAACTGGCCAATACAACCCTCCCCAAATAATCATATTGTCATGATGAATGGGTCGGAACCTCACCCCCCCAATGGTCAGTCCAAAGTTACGCCCTTGAATCTGTTGGCTGCAGGATTCAAACCCATAGACGAATACAGACACAGGTTCTATCCCACTGAGCTACACATGGGCCCGGTTCTTTTACAGATCCCGGAAGAATAATGCATCACCTGCACTGCGCCTGTGTGGGAGTGTCTTTCAGCCTGGTAACGCATCTCATGTGCGGACCAGCACCGTTCCACTGCGCGGTGTCCCATGCGATACCCAATCATTAGGATTCTTCTCCGGACATCCACATTGGCTCCTCTGATAAAGACCTGCAGTTTGGATCTGTTGTCTTCTCTTACGTTTGCCTAGTTAATAAATTTGAGTATCTGTGTTACAGACTCCGTGTGATTGATAGTACAGCTTCATGCCAGGGGCCCTTGGGGGATTACACTATTGTTTGAGTTTTGGCAGCACTGTCAAGAAGTGGGGGGCGGTAGCTGGGGGAGGAAAAAGCGGAGAAAAAAAGAGAAAATGAACAGTGATTTAGAAGGAGAGCATTCTTTCTCTGTAGTTATCATTAAGCTCACTTATTGGTGCTCCGATTACCCCGCAGCTTTTATGCCATGCGGATAGCGATTGTTGGACCGCTTCCTAGCGTGCCGTGTTGATGGTCAGCTCCACCCGGTCAGCCGTAGCTGTGAGGATGCGGCACGGCGGTCAGATTCGCCACCGGAGCTGTTTTCTGTTCGTGGGACTTGACATGCATAAACAGTTCAAGCAACGGAGTGCTATTATCCTTATGAGCTGCACGGAGCCCGGCTCCTTGAGTCGGCACCAACCGCAGTGCCTGTGACATTTCAGTTCCCCCCAAGATGCAGGAATGTACCAGGAACGCCGAACGCCCTCGACACACCGACGGTGGTCTCTTCCTCCAGCCTCTTGGCCAGTGGCTTTCAGGCATGAAAGGCATGAGATGTGAAATGCATCATGCAGCAGTTAATTTCATAATTATTTTCACTATCTACTGCCCCCTTAAGTGTTTTTTTCTTGCAAAGGAATTTACCGTAAACTGTAGATTTCTACTGACATGGTTTGGTTTAATTGTTTATATTTAGGAATTCTAAAAGGAACTCAGAATGCTGATTGCACTTTAATTGGTGCATGATGTTGGCTTTGCTGCAGTACATTCAGTTTCAGCTGTAGGTGCTGTGATTTGCTGCCAGGTTCTCATAAAGGGTGTGTGAAGCAGGACCGCAGCCGATGTCAGTGAGGGGACCGCCTCAGAAGTAGAGGGGGAAATGAAGATGTCTGTGCCTGCCTCTTGCGGCTTGACTAATCGGGCGTGGCCGTAGCGTATGTCGATGGATCTGTGGTCGTACATTGCTGCATTTCTGCTAGTGTGATTGTTGACGGTGATGCAGCTGAGTTTTCTGGGCCTGCCTCCCATTTAAGTCCCTTGTTCTGCATCTATTTGATATCCATCTGAATAACTACATTTAGCAACTTGGAGTCAGGAGTCTTCAAAAAGGATAGATAAAAACATCAACATCACTTCATTAACCAACGTAAGAAAGTGTCTTTCGGAAAGCTGAGATTCTCGGCCCGGACTGGTTGGCCCAATTTCAGTAGAACAACCAGATGTACTATGTGAAAATATTTCAGGCCTGGCTTGGGGCAAATAACTTCTGCTGGACCACAAAATCCCCCAGGAGAAGTTTCCTTTTTTGTGTGGCTGAATTGCTATTGTGTTGTTCTCGACTGTTTTGGTTTTCTTCCCAGCATCCTTACTGGGAAGCATAAATATTTAGTGTACAAACAAAACAGGACAAAACAAAACACAACCTTGACAGCGTGCAGACTTGGCGCCCCCGTGGAGCCAGTGGGTCCGAGCGTGCGCCTCCCTGCTTGAGGTTACTGACCCCCGGACCTTCTAAGAACTCTCTGTTAATCCCTGACTTCTTTCTGAATGCTTGTTTATCTAGCAAGCTTCTCATCAAGAAGAGAAGCCTAGCAGGTCCAATAGGTTAAGTATTTCCATGCTGATGGACACTGTTTGCAGTATTTCTGTTGTTGTCTTGGCCGAGCGTTTCATGGTCCTTGTCATGAAGACACATGTGTCGGGGTCAGATGCTCATATAATGTTTTGCGAGCTACTGAACTGGAAGGAGGAGGTAGGGAGGACTACATGAATGTCCCAGCTGCAGGACAGTGGGCCCCTGTCCCCCATTGATAGTGCAGACCAGGCAGCCCTGATCCTGGAGTGCTGGTATCCAGCAGGTTTTCAATTATACCTGATCAGTTACTATCTACCTGAAATCTGGCATGGTTCATCAGAGGCCTGGTAGGATGGAAAACCTGCTGAATCCCGGCACTTCAGGATCGGGGTGACCTATTCCCGTTCTAGCAACTCTTCCCAAGTGGACAGAGTGTGGACGTTAGCTTATGGACAAACTCTATGACCTAGAAACCAAGGCTTTGGAAAATTTCCAGCAGTACAATAAGTACTAGTAGAGTATAGTGAATGAATAGGTCCTATAAGGTAAATCATTACAGAGAAATCGCTAGCCATCCTGAAGCTCTGTCAATGGTCACAGCTGTGTGCTGCCTCTGGTGTAGCCCGACCCCTCCCTCTTCGGCGTGGTGTAGCCCGACCCCTCGCTTTTTGGTGTGGTGTAGCCTAACCCCCCCCTCGGCGTGGTGTAGCCTGACCCCTCTCACTTCGGCGTGGTGTAACCCAACCCCCCCCCCTCGGTGTGGTGTAGCCCGACCCCCCCCTCGGTGTGGTGTAGTTCGACCCCTCGCATTTCAGACTGGAGGCTGCTATGCTAATACCCCCCTGTAGCTGGCTTTCACAGCATAAGATCAGTACACCTACGTCACCGGGAGTGGGACGGCACCCATGGGCACGTATTCACTAATTAGCAGCAAACCGCACGCCTTCTCATCAGTGAGCCCTACACCCTCTCGGAGCAGACTGTGGGCGGTGCCTAAATCCAAAATAATCCTATCATGCGACCCCCCCGACAGCAGCAGCCGGGAGGAGGCCCTGTCTGGCCCTGCATGCAGATCTCTTTTTGCATGGGTGCTTTATTGGTCTTATCTGCCCTCTTTCAATTACAGGCGCTGCTGTAATTATGTCCCAATTTCTGAATCCTTCAAAAGGCTGGCAGCCATCATCATATCTGTCAGCTACAATCACAGGTGTACCAGGAATTAGGGCCAGATATGTTTACGTTTTTTTTGTGGGTATGGAACATTTCTACATGATTTAATATCATGTTTTTACTTCATGCATAATGTACGGAAATTATTGAATATTTGTTTTATATTTCTGTGTACTTCATTAATACAATGTGGCAATGCCTGTATGACCAGCATATTATTATGAAAATGATATTCTGTTCTCTTTTCATTATCAAATATTTAGTTTCCGGGTGATGCAGTTAGATGGAGCATGAGTTAATTGCAAAGATTTTTGTTTCTTAATCAAATATATCCATTTGTGATATATTTCAATTACTTGGCGTGTTCGAGTTTTCTGTACGTACTTTTTAAATCTGATATTCATCATTTGAAGACAGCTAAACTGCTTAAGGACATTGCTTGTTGTGTTTTTCTTACTGTTTCTCTATTGTGAAAAACCTGGAGAGCAGTGAAAGAAATGTAAATAATCGTTATTAAAACCTTACATCAACCGGAAATATCGTTCCTCATTCTTGTTTTTTCTCAGCTTATAAAAGAGAATTCAAAATTGCATACCCAGAAAAATGCTTCACTTTGCTATAGACTTGGTGTATTTAGGTAATTGCATGACTCACCCAACCAGCAACAACAGACTGTCCTTTAAGAGTACCGCAGCTTCTCCTTGTACACTGTAAATAAAGAAGAAGATAATCGCTGAAATCCAGGGCTTAAGTGTGATTCTCTGTGATTCATGCCAAAAGAGCAAACGGCGTTGCACACACCCTACAGTATTCATCTGAATACACTCACAACTAGCCCTTATCTGGAGCGTGGGGGTAAGCGTTAGCCTGACAGCTGTCCTCTGTTCTCTGACATTTTTGGGTTTATAGATTTAGGTTACTATTACTCATACATTTCGGAAAACATCTTATGCTAAATAAGGTCATTAGACATCGGCAATATGATTGAGGTATAGATAGGTGACTTCTACATGCGTTCTGCATTTTTTAAATCCATAATCTGCTTTTAAGTCCTGTCCATGGTGTAGAACAAGGCTTGATAATGAATAATGAATGTAAGGTTGCTGGTTCTGTGTTTGCTTGGCGCAGTGAAAGGACGGCTGAGCCAACTTGGACTGCCGAACCTCCAGAGCTGAACTGACGCAGAGCAACTGATTACGTCCAGAGAACATCTGGCTGCGATCATGGCTTATGGGGGGGGGGTCAGGATGACGTGGTGGGGGGTAGAGGGGGCGTGTGTGTGCTTTAAGGGTGGCTTGGTCTAAGAAGCACATGGGCTCCAGCTGCTGTCCAAGCTGAACTTCTGAGCAATCCCGGGGCAGTCTTCAGAGGCCGGCTCGCTGGGTTCGATTGTTAATCTTCACGTGAAAAGGCCGCATTTGAAAGGTTTTGGTCCAAGAACACAATCTGCTGTGTATTTTCATACTTGGTTTCATCAGTGCTCTCGTGTCTAATGGAGCCATGCTCAGCAGAACTTAGCCAGCCTGTTGAGTGGGAGGATGTGGCTGTCACACGGGACCTCCTCTATCCCATGATGCACTGCTGCGGCTGTGATGCAGAAGCCTGATGCCGGACGGCTGATAGGGTTAGCCATTTCACATGACTGGTCATTCCCAGCCCGTGGTCTGCTGCCAGATGGGAAGTCAGAACTGCCTCTGTCAGCAAAATGTATTGTACATGTTCACAGCATGTTCTGAGCCTGAAGTTCCCCCCCGTCTGTGGCGCCTCCTGTTTGCTTTCTCTGTGTAAACTTCACAGCGTCTCTCTCCTTTGATGGCAGACAATTCTGATACGCAACTAGCATTAGACAGTGTCTGCCTCTTAGCCAATACAGACAGGGCTGCCATAGTGCCACGCTACCCATGTAACAGGCAGTCACTTGCTGGAAACATACCTCAAGAACCTTCTTGGTAAGCAAATAAGAAAGATGGGTGACTGATTTGATCTATTACAGCTCAATGGAACTGGGGGCGATATTCACATTTCAAAGCCAAGATTTCATTTCAGCATAGAATTCGCTGTATCTTTTCAAGGGGCGTGAGATGTTTCTTAGATTTATTATTTGCAGCATCAGATATGTTGGGTTTATTGTGTTTCTGCACATTTCAGCCCCCAGGGTATTTACAGACCAGCAGGAGGTTAAATCAAAATTTGTGTGAAAAGAATGTAGTTATTATTGTTTTCGATGTCTGTCTGTAGAAGGCCGCGATAGGTCCATTGCTGTGCTTATGATGGGAATTTGATTAGAATAATTTCAAATAAAATAGTATTTTTTTTTGGTTTCGTGACTTGTCGGACTACTCGGGATTAGTAAACCTTATGAAACCTGTATCGTGATGCAGCCTGTGCTGACGCCCACTGGGCGTCTCTGTCTTTGAAGTCCCAGGCGGATGCTGGCTACGGTTGGGATTCCTGGAATGCTCCCACAGCAATGTCACTTCCTGTGTCACGGATACGCCCCCCCACCGCACCCGATGTTGTTGGCAGGTGTGAGTCATCGTCACGCCAGCCATGTACAGCCTTCAGTCCCTGACACTGCCCCCTTCTCTCCCCACCGCAAATCACTATTGACTACTGAATTTTACAACACAGCTCTTGTACCTTGCAAGGAATTCTGCGTCAGAAATACTAATTTATTTAGCAAATGTATGTGCTTGTGAAAACAATAGCTTGCATAATAATAACAAGCAATTACAGCTACTATATAGAAACCACAAGCATTTTTTAATTTTAAAGTATGTCTTTGGAGGAAGAGCTAACATCCAAAATAAATCATAGTACTTCAATAAATTTTCAATGAGAGATAAAGAGCAGATGAAGACTTGCAGGGTTGAAAAGCTGCTTGAAAGGAACAGGGTAATAAACCTTGGGAAGGCTGCCATTGGTGTCCCGGACTGTTCACTTTGGCACCTGTCCCCAGTGGACGTCCCCAGTGGACGTTCTGGCCGTCAGGTCCGATTTCCTGGGAGGATACTCCTCTGCGGGTTGCTGTCTTCCCTGTGGCCGACTGGTTCTGATGAGGTGGAGCTGGTTTGTTGTCCTGCCGTCGGGTACGGGGGGTACACGTGACGCCGTCTAAACCCTGTGATTACGTGTCTATCCTAAGGGAGCTTTGCTAAGCCCTCTCCCCTCAGACACACACGCACACACACCTACACACACACACACACACAGGATTGTAATTATACCTTTTCTCGGGACTCTCCATTCATTTCTATGGGGAAAACTCTAATTCCAACATGATGACCTACCCAGCACTAACAGTAACCAAACAAAATATGAGACTTTTTATTTTTTTATTGCAGTCATGGAGTCATGGGGACCTGAAGAATGGTCCCCTCAATGTCAAAATAACAGGGTTGGGGGGGGGGGGCGAGGTAGGATAGTGCCAGAGCCTCTGGCCAAACAGCCCGCATTCCAGCAGCGACGGCACCGCGGGCCCAGCCTGGACGCCAAACCTCTCTCATTTACCACCTCCTCTCCTCCATTTAGCGGCTAACAGGCTAACATTTGTTTCCATATGCTCATGTTGTATTTATGTTTGCATAAGCTTACCCAGCCTGTTTAAAACTTTAGAATAAAGCTGTCCGCCGCCTATTGAAATGGGTGCGTTTTGAGTGCGTGGTCATTTGATGAGGAGACGTTCGCTCTCCCAGGTTACGGGCCGGAGGCTCGTCAAGCCTCACAAGCCTGTTATTACCTTGTCAGATTTATTGTAGCACATTTAGTTTTGATAAACTATGGGGGGCTTCGCTCTAGTCACTGGGGTAGAATTAGTTGAAACGGGAGAGGGCTCCGGACGTGGGAAAATGCACCCCCTCCGTTGGCGAGCGTGGTTATGGTTTGCAAATAAAACAGCAGCAACACAATGGGAGGTTTGCGGCACCGAGGGTTCTGGTGGAAGCCGTCTGACTGGAAGCGGATCTTGGTGCCGTTTTAATCACATGGCGTGGGGCAAATATTTACCTTGGAGAGCTTGCCAGCTACAAGGATGGCCCTGTTGGTGGGGGGGGGGGGGGGG
>JABFEB020000008.1:10569449-10581814 GCA_019775895.2 Stomatorhinus ivindoensis | reverse complement strand
GGGGGGGGGGGGGGGGGGGGGTCTGTCAGGTTCAATGAATCCCACTCCTGTACCCAAACTAGCCCTGCACAGGCGGGTGCTTCTCAGATTGTTTGAAGCCAGGCATATTTACATACACTATCATATTATAATTCCTACCTAGGGGTGGGTCTCTGTTTAAAAACTAGAGTGCAGCTGATGTGGGGCCGAAATGGAAGGTGTTGGGACTCTGTACCTGTTTGGTGGGGCTACAATCTCTAAGGGAAGCTGGTCCACACTAGGGGTCTCTTCAAAAGAGGTGTAGGAGAAGCAGGAGGAAGGAAGAAAACAGGGAATTATGGGTCTTTTGCGTTTGATAATCACCTCTGTCTCACGTCTTATCTAATGTTGAGGTTTTTGACCAGCGCGTGGAACTACATTGGCCAGCCAAGCGCCTGCAGTCCGGGGTGTTGCATAAATTCTGGCATGGTGTTGTCACATCCTGCTACCTTGCCACACTTCAAGTCCTGCAGAACCTTTTGTTGTTCATCTACCACACAGACTGCTGGGTAGGGGGAAGTTGGGCAGCACAAGTACATTTTACCATTTTCCTCATGACTAAGAAGTTTACACACATGTATATGCATTTACACATTTAGACAAGTCAGCATTGTGTTTCTTGCCAGTTGCTTTGCATGGAGAATATCAGCTTGGACATAAGTGGCACAGCTACGTTTTACTTGCAGAAGTGCAGGGGGATCTTTTCGCACCAAAGAAGCCCTCGAGTCTCTTCTTATAGGGCATAGCAGGGATTTTAGCTGAAAGTTGCACTCAGGTCTGGTTTGCTGGCTGGATCATCAGCTGTCTGCGGTGGACAGTTTCACTCCCTCAGAGCTGGGCATAGACACTGATTTATCACTTTCAAAGTGTGGTAATTATTTAATGATTCCTCCAGGTAAGACGCGTTGTTTTGCCTTGTAGTGTTGTGTTATTTTACTGCCATAGAAATCACGGCTTCTTCCAAAGGGGGCTGAAGGTTTTTCTTAATCCATAAAAGTGCTCAACCAATCACTTATCAAAAACTTAGAATTATTTTCAGTGTCATATAAAACTCTATACTTTATACTATTTTTTGTCATTAAGAAACTATAAAACTACAACAATACTTTTCCCACTACTGGGAGAGTATGGGAAAATATTAAGCCAACCTAGTATCAAGCCTGCTAAAATGTTAAATGTAAACACACAAGCTCAGCTATTATAAAAGAGCCATTATGAATATCAATTGCAATTACATTTGACAGCAAAATCAGTTTCACATTAAAATGATCAAAATTAAGCAAAGTGCTAAAGAGAGTGTAAGTGGGTGTTGGAGTGCAGTGGGAGAATAGATTTCTTGCAACAGCAGGTTTCAAGGACATTGTAGACACTGCAGGTTGAAGATTCTATTTCCTTCAAGGGTCAATTTCCTTCAATCACTCCACAAACCCGTGTTGCAATAAGCTCATAAGAGGTTTCCTTGCTTGCTTCAGATATTTTGCAACGCAAATTCAAAAGCAGAATATTCGGTTTAATCGCTATTTTCATATCCAAGATCTTGCGGAACAGGTAATGATTGTTTATCTCCAAAGTTGCCTGTGAATCTTGGGAGTACTAATATTAATGTTAACGGATCTTAAAATTTGAAATAACATTACATTTTAAATACGGAGTCTGGATACGGGGGCCAGAAACCCCCCAGAGGCCCTGAACTGCCAGCATATTTGCAAGTAATTCACATCACACATTACACATTATAGGATATTTAGAGCTACTGATTCAGCTTAAGGGCATGTGGAGAGGAAAATGATATGAATATTAGGAAATTGGTGGGGGTAGGGGGGTGCGGGGGTAAGATGATGTAAACTAAGAAACCTGGGGGTGTAAGGTTACGATGCGACAAGGCACCATTCTACACCCTAAACCCCCCCCCCCCCCCACTGCACCGTCCGTACACCAGTCCCAACAAGTCAGTTGGTTGTGTGACAAATAGCGGGAATTGAGTAGCGCTATCAGAAATTTTATAAAGATTAACTGAAAGCCCAGGAAGAATAGGGGGGAACATGACAGATAACCGCGCAAAGGCACTCAGTCTCGTTCAGCCGGGGAGCACTGAGGCGTGAAACACACACACACCTGCAGCCGGCATGTCTCTCAGAATGTACCTGAAAGAGAAACTTGTGAGACGCGCGGAAGGTTCAGCGGAAGGTCAGAGCTCATTCCAACGTTGTGGTTTATATCGAGGTCACCGTCGCTAGCAGTCACAATCCAAACAGTCCTAGCATCCTGGGCTAAGCATTACACACTATGGCCTGGTGTGTCCAGCCTTTCTCCTGCATGGGGGTGACTATTTTTGATCCTGGAAAAACATGTAAATTGACATGAAACCCAGCTCTCCGCAGAGATATATCTAATAAATTTTAACTTCAGTGTTTTGTTTTTTTCACCCACGCCAGTTACAGCTAAAGGTTGCTGTTTGTTTTTCCCTTAATTTATATTTTTTTAGATAACTTTCAGCAGAAAAAAATTGTGGAAGAAAAAAACTGCAGTTTGATGTTGGACCTTTTGAAGTTTACAACAAGGGGAGAAGTTCAGACTTGATTAAAAAACTCGATAAGTTTTTTTTTTTCAATGATCACTGTTCTTGCGTTTGATTAAGGCCTAAAAATAAGCAGGGGCCAGGTTTTCCCCTCAGTCATAACATTTTCTTACATTAAATTTACAATCTAGCTGTCATGATCCGTCCGTCCGAGCCTCATGTGTGCCACGCCCCCTCGCTACCCCGTGTTCTACCCCGATGGAAATCACCTGTTGTCAATTCGTCTGATCGTGTTCATCTGTTTTGTATTAGTTCATGCCCGTCTCAAGTATTTAGTCCGCGTCTCAGTCAGTCTTGTGAGATCCGTCATTGTGGTGTCTTGTGGCATTTACCCTGTGTCTAAGGATTAAAACCTTGTTTACTACGACTCCTAGCTTGTTTTCGCCTCTGTTCCGCCTCACGCTGCCGACACCCAGGCACGAACGTGACACTAGTTGCTTAAATGACGTTTTGTCCCCTTACACAAGCTTTACACTTTGGGAAATTGGGAAATTCAGGTGAAGTTCTTTGCTCAGAGGAGTAAATGGGACCAGCAACATTCTGATTCCAGCTCCTGAAGCACTATGCCTCCCTTCTGCTTGCTGCACCATGTGGACGGACAGCGATGAAACCCCCACGTTTTCTGCAGCAGTCCCACCCCCACAGGAATGATCCGGGGTCTCGGGGATGATCATTCCATGCTTGACTCTCAAAATACAGAAAACATGGTTACGCGATCTGGTCCCCCGTCCAGGGTTGTTCCCTGCCTCGTGCCCATTAGTTCTGGGATAGGCTCCGGACCCCCCCGTGACTCGGTAGGACAAGCGGGTTGGAAAATGGATGGATGGATGGTTACGCGACAACCTCAATTTATGCCTGTCATTGTTTTGCTCATGTGCAAGTTCACAGTGAAATAGCTAATCAGCTAGCTGATAAAAAAACACGCTTCCCTGTATATCGGCTCGCCAGATAAGACCCTGGGACTGCACGACTCATCACCATTAACATACCTTTCAGCTTTTATTTCACTCCCCGTCTGGGGATTAAACACACAGCTGAAAGCTTACATTTCAGCAATAATCTGAAACGTTTCCACTTTTCTCTGCGGTATTCTTCACAATCAGAATCAGAAGACTTTATTAATCCCGGAGGAAATTGCTCAATACCAGAGGTATTTCTCCTGGTGTGTTTCACATGCTCTTTGGTGCCCTCTAAAGAAATGGTGCCCTAGGCGACCGCCTATGTCACTTTTATGGCCTTTGTCAGAGTTTTTCAGCTGGGTTGGCCCAGCCTGCCTTGTGTCTGCAGCCTGCAGGACAGGGCCTGGACCCCCACAAGCCAGAATAGGGCAAACAGTTACACAAAATGGATGGATGGATGAATGGATGGATAGTCTTCAGCTGGCCTGCTGTCAAACCCAGAGCATGCATGGTCGGCCCCCCCTATAGGTGACATAGGCGGTCGCTTAGGGCACAACTTGTTTAGAAGCCGCATAAGTGTGTGAGATACCTCTGGTTCAATTCCATCACATTAGTTGTTTGCACTCACTTTAATATTTCCATACTTTTCTTGTGAAACAGCCACGAGCTCTAGCCAGTTTCCAGCCAGATATGTCGTGCTACTGAAATGTTTTTAATATTAATGAACTGACAATTTGTTTTCTGCTGCCAGGACAAGGGTGTCGTGGTTCAAAAAGAGTGACATTTTATAACTGTGTGTTTCTCTGTTTTTCCCTGCAGCCTGACATAAGACATGTCACCGTGATGCAGTTTTTCAATGCCATCTCTCACAGCGATGTCAGCAAAGTATTCCAGTCCCTGCTTAGGTCAGAATAATATAGCTGTGTATAGTGGGTCTGAGCTTTGTGGAAACAGCTGTTTCGGTGATAACTGACCACAAGAGTTGAAGACAATGGTAGCATTTTGCTGCCTTTATTTATACGCAGCATAAACAGAGGGATTGCAGCCTTCTGTTTTGAGGTACAGTGGTTTCTGAGCTCATTTGGTTGCCTGAGTTATTGCCTGTTTGTTTTTAAGGCCCCCAAATATGCATGATTGGTGAGAAACAAATGCATTAACCTATCTGCATGCTTCGACCCCTCCTGCCAGCTACCCTCCTTCTCACTTTCCCACCATCTGCCTTCTGTGTGTGGAGAGTTGCCATCTGCAAATTATTGGCTCCATGTGGGCTCCCTACTGCTCCGGTGCGCCCCCCCCCCCCACCCCTTCTGAATCCTTCATTTCATGGTCATGTGACCCGCATTGGTCTGAGGTCTCCTGATCAGCCGCGGCCCAATGCGCACTTGGCGTGTGCTGAGAGCCCATTTTAGTGCCTGTTGTGGGACTCTCACTGGAGACGATCCATCGAAGAGGAAACACGATGTCTCAAAAGTGAAACAGCGGCACTTTGATAAAGGGGGCATTGGCCAGACACACCAGGCCTTTTTAAACTCCTATTTTTAGACGAGTTTTATTATTTTCCAGTTGCTTAGCGGGCTGTTATCCAGAATGCCTGTAATTTCAGTTGATAGCCTGACACTTCCACCCATTTTCAGCCATATAAGGACCATGCCCAAACAGCAGCAGTCCCTCTGAAACATGAACAATAGCACCTTCTGTCTCTACAACCTTTGGTCTCGCTCGTTTTATGTTCCCTAGGATCACTGAAAAACCAGGATGAGGGTTTCCTGCACTGTGACCTCTGTCCCTGTTGGGGTCCTAAGCGAGTTTCCGGCTCGCATATCAATCCAAAAGAACTTAGGTCTGCAGAGATGGCCAATGCATCGCCTTGATGTAAACACTCGTGCACCACAGTACTGACAAGATCACATGGATCCAGACCACCCTGCAGCTAATTCTGCTTCTCCTTTCTGCATGTCCTTCTCTTATGGTCCATTTCAGTGACTGTTACCTGATACCTTCCCCCAAGTTGGATTGTCGTCACATTCTGGGCTTGATAATGAAGCACAGGTACCCCATTCTCACCCGAAATATCTGTTCTACAGCCTGGACCTCTGTATGGTGGGAGCCGATTCTGAAGGTTCTGTAGAAGAAGTTCTTGTCACCGCATTAAAACTGCCCTATTTCTACCACCTCAGGTGGCACTTCTAGCCCGGGGCGGCGAAGCACCCCCCTAGCTTTAAACTGTCCTGGGGGAGCCCTTCCTGATAGGGCCGGCCAGGGCAGCTGCAGCGGATCGGTACTAATCTTCAGTTGGCAGCTTTCGTCTCGGCCCGTGGCTCGGAGGTGCCGTCGGAGGCCGCATTCGAGAACATCGCTCCGAAGGGACCGGGGCGTTTTGTTTAGATCCACCGTAACCAAGGCCGCACTCTTTCCAGTGCAGCATTTACTGTCCACCGCCACTCCGCTTGGCACCCGGAATACCTCCTTCCATTTTTGCAATCGCCGTTTGAACTTCGATTCACTTGTGATTCCCAAAACGCCCCCACCGGCTCCTGACCCAAGCACTGGAATGGAGTCAGTGTGCGCACAAAGAGCAGATGGACAACTAAAGTTACAACGCGGCCTGTGGTTCATCTCAGCCATGGGGACTCCTCCACCGAGTGATCGGGACGCCGCTTTGGCTTAAGAACTGGTGAGGGGGACATTTTGATTTACAGCATGTCATGTTAAGTGAAAAATACCAAAAATAAATTTCTAATCTCACCAATCCTCTAATGCCTTCCATTAGGGGGAAAAAATCGAATAATTTATGCGCTATTTTAATGGACTGCAGAAGAGGATGTTTCTGCTGTATGTCAGAGGAAGCGGCAAAAAGGTCAGAGGTCAGCATGCTCTGCACAGAGAGAGGGCACGGGGGGGCGGTTCTGTCTCTGTACATCCGCATGCATCGATGGTTACACATAGGGGGGGCACATAATGGGAGTGGCAGAATGTCGTTAGGAAATGACCAAGTTGAATTTTGAGTGTCCGGTCTGTGTTTCTTATTATCAGAGTGGAGAATCAAAGCTAGCTCACCTTCCCGTTCAGTCATAATCCGGGGACACGCCTCTTACTCCGAACTGCAACCCCCCCCCCCCCCCCACCGAGCCCCCATGAAGCTGACAGCTAGCAGGCGGGGTGTCCAAGGAGCCGGACACCAAGCGAGCTTTCTGACTTCACCTGACACCATTTTAAACTACAGTTAATTAAGAGGCACACTAATCTTTGCCCACCTTCACTTAGCATTAAAAAATTAACTGAACGTTAAACTGAAAATAGTGTTTAATGAACTAATGAAAATAATAGGAAACAAATAAATAGCAGTGACTGATGGATAAAAAGATTGAGAATGTAGGATGATATATGGCCGCATGATGCCTTTAGCTCAACAAGGGAAGGGTTGTGGGTTCAAATCTCAGAGAGCCAACATGCAAAAGACTGCCACCGTCCCTTTTCTGTAAGTGGCTTTGATAAAATCAGAAATTAAATGCCATCCATCCAATTTGTGCTGCTTATCTGGGACCTTGTTGCAGGGGCAGCAGTCTAAGCAGGGATGCCCACATCTCCTTCTCTCCAACCTCCAGCTCCTGTGGGGGAATACCAAGGCTGCCCCGGGACCTCCTCCTGGTTGGACCTCCTCCCCAGGGAGTCAATTGACCCAGTCAGTCTTTCTAGGTATATACTGCTGTAAATTACTAATTTCACCAGCAACTTCATTTGTGTTACCATGTTCTGTTCAAGAATTTTCTGATTTTTGTAGCAAGAACTTCAATGAGAAATGGCAGTGATTTTGTTTTATTTGGGTCAATTGACCCAGTCAGTCTTTCTAGTGTTAATGTCATTAACACCTAAAAAGATTCAGCTAATAATTTCCCACATTAGGGCCCTGTAAGATCAGCCGTGTGGAGTTGGGCTTCAGGCTACGCGCAGCCGCGGACACGACGTCTTCTGGGAATTTCGGGGCTGGAAAGCGATGTCTCAAGCACAGGACAGCGAGACCCAGGGGCCTGGGGTGTCTGCAGACCTGCGGCGGTTTCATAATCACCGAGCTGTAGACAGAGCAGCGGCTGCAGCCGGTGCGGAAAGTGGCCATAATGACTGGAAATGCTGTTCTGCAATATGCTATTTACAGCCTTTAAGGTGTTGGGGGGGGGGACGGGGGGACGGTGGACTGACGGTAAAGAGAGGGGCAGAGAGCAGGGAGAGCAGTTATCTCCCGGATCAGGGGGTGTCTGTAAGAGCTGGGCGGAGGTGGTGGGGGCTGCGATAAAGACGCCATGGGGTCTCCACTCTGCACCTGGGGGGCCACAGCAGCCTCTCCTGTGGTTGCCCGGATGTCCTGCTGCTCGCAGATAGTGGCGCCCTGGCTCCGGCGAAACGACCTCCGCGGCCCACAGAGCAGAAGTGGGTGCGCCGCAGCTTTCGATGCCATCGCCTCGGTAACGCCCCCCCCCTCTCTCAACGCACGTTTGTCTGGAGAAGGCCTGCTCTTCAACGAACCCCCCACCGAGCCTGGCCACCCGGGGCCACGGCGATGAAATAGCCACAATGACCCATGGTGCATGGGTTCGAGCCCGGGGGTGTTGTGGTGGGGAGCTTGCTACATAGGCCTTCTCCACAGAGCGCGTTTGCCAATAACTCCTTGAGCTGTGCCTCCTGATCTGATTCAGTCTAGGATGACACCTGAAGAAACCATTCAGTCAGCTGCCGCGTTGCAAATCATAACCTGAAACAAGGAGCTTGTGTTCTGAGTCACTGCAACACACCAGATCTCCCAGTACAGACTGAGCACTGGTTTAAATCTACTACAGACACACTATAGTGCCAAACCGTCCTTCGTCCAGGACCTTATTACGTCTTGTACCGGCATGTACTTTGACGCCGGGACTAAAATACCCCATACTACAAAGCTAGATGTGAAAGCTAGATATTGAAAATCGGTATTTTACTAAAACTCACCATGTATTATGTGTTTTCCCACCACCCACAGTAGGTATAATCAAATCCTTAACAGTCATCCGATAAAGTCACCTTCAGACTTGCTCCTCCGCAGCACTGCCACAGTCAGAGGTCCCTTTCAGGAAGCAGGCAACTGTATGTGGCGCGCTAGTGCTCATTCGCCACAGGGGCGGCGCTGTGCCCATCAAATGGATGTACAGCCCGGGCTGGTCAAAGTGCCCACCCTGCACAGCATGCTATAGGCTGCGTCCCTGCAGCAATCTGTAGCCTGGCATTGCCCACAAGCCACTCTTGGAGACAGCGAGATCGCGTGGCCGACCCCTGGCATACTGAGCTGTATTATTCCGGGCAGCCGTCCCTGAGGCCACACACAGGGGCAACCTGAGATAATCTTCCACCATTTCTGTTATTTTGGGCATGGGGCTGCTCACGCCTTCCCTTCGTCTGTTTGTTATTTTTCTAATCATTCTGTTGTCCTTCACAAGTGGTGCGACGGCAGTGAATGGGGAGTGTCTGTGCCCCCAGAGGCAGGGAAGCAAGAGAGATTGACCCCCCCGCCCCCAAGTCCACACCATAGCACTGAGTTTTATTAAAGACACAGGCTGTTCTGTGATCTGGACCCTTCTGGGGGCTTCAGCAACCCTACCTTTTCCATTGACCCCACCGAAAAGATTTTCATATAGATTTCACTCAGCAAATTTTATGTCCCACACAAATTTAACCATGAGGTTCCCAGTGGGTGATTCCTTCGTCAAATCTCCCTAATGATAATGCTGACACCTTGGTAGTAATCACACTGCATCCATTTTATTGCATTTAAATGCTTCAGTGTAAGACAATCAGAAAGTATTTACAGAGAAAGCTGCAGTTATTGCTGTCTGTTCTACATTGCTCTGTCGGACCTCTAATTAATCATATGATGAAAAGGAATAATACACAACTCAAATGGTTTCACATGCTGTACCTCGCAGTGCAGTGTGTGACACTGGGGCGGAGATGTGTGTCTGCAGAGAAGAGGCATCTATAGATTACTATGACATCACAAAGCATATTGACCGACTCATTTCTCACTGGGTTTTACCCGGAAAAATCCACTCTGCTGTAAAGCAACAAACCTCCTGTTCTGTAATAAGGATGTGCAATACATATTTAAATATATGCTCTGTAGGGAGATTGTGCAACTCCAGCATTCACTGCTTTTCAGTAAATGAGAGAGAAGTGGGTACTGAACTTGACCCATGAGTTCAAATGGGCGTGTGGAAGATTTTGTTCTTCCTGTGTATCTTTTCTATCCTATTTAGTCATTGCTGCTCCAGACAGCGATGGCAGCATGTGACAATCAGGTAACGCTTCCAATGTAGAGCTTGTCCAGGTGCAGGTCAGGAGTCCACCCAGTCCTCGGCCATGGTGCAGCCCGCCTCCCTGCCCCGGGTCTCTCGGTAACCTGAATTTGGCAAAGGCTTCTCAGAGTTTGTGTTAATTAATAAAGCAGCCCTGGACCATTCCGCGGCTCGAAGAACCAGAATGGTGAGGCGTGGTAAGATACAGTCTAGACAGATTTCTTTCATTGTTCATTTCTTCAGTCTGTCTAAATACTACAAGCTGTCTAAATATTGCAGTATTAAAGTGCTTTGGGAGTAGATTTGATAAATAAATATCAGGGACCGCACAGTGTAGATAATGGGAATGTGGATGGCAGCATTATGCTGCGGACCGCAGTTCCCAGAAGACCAGTCCCCCTGCTGCAGTTAAATTTCCTCTTTTATTCTGTCTATCAAGCCCTGACAGACTCTTTCTCATGTTCACGCTTCTGTCTCGATTACTATCTCACATCCCAGGACTACAAGTTTACCTAACTAACCACACTGACATCCCCATCTGCTGGCAGGGTGGGGGGGGGGGAGTTCATCTGTGGAGGGTCTTATAGTACAGAACAGTTTGTCCAGGGGAAATGAATGTGGAAATGAATTACGAGCATTAAAACGTCATAAGCACAGACTCTTTCCATGACTCGGGTTCAGTCACGGACTGCTCGCGTTGCACGTGTTCAGCTACGAGAGGGGCAGATCTCTTCTCTCGTGCCCTTTCATCTCATCTGCAACATGTCATTCACAATTACAACATGAATACACACCAGTACTGCACTTTCCCTTCGGATTGGCCAGATTGGTTCAGTTTTCAGTTGCTTTGCCTCACCGTTTAAAGATGAACGCAAGCTGAGATATGTGAGCCAAATCTACGGAACAAGAAATCAAGCATGTTTTCCTTACACAGAAGTCATATTGAACATATTGTAATCAATAGTCATTCAAAAATAACAATCAATAATCTACCGGACATCTGACTTCACAATCACAAACGGACTCGAACGTGGACTAATGCACACAGGACTAATCGGAAATAACACAAAACAGCTGATAACAATTGGGATTCCATATGAGGTTAATGAGGGGGTGTGGCACACAGGAGGATCAGACGAGCAGGGAATGACAATAGCGGGTGAATATGCAGTGTGGACAGTCTAAAATCAGAGAGATTTCAGCATAGAAGTGCTTAATATGCAGTGTGGGGAGTCTAAAATCAAAAATATTTCAGCATACAGGGGGTGAATATGTGGTGTGGGCACGGAGATTTAAGCATACACTCGGTGAATACACAGTGAAGGCAGTCTAAAATCAGAGAGATTTCAGCATACAGCGGGTGAATGCATGGTGAAGGCAGTCTAAAATCAGGGATATTTCAGCATACAGGGGGTGAATGCGCGGTGAAGGCAGTCTAAAATCAGAGAGATTTCAGCATACAGCGGGTGAATGCATGGTGAAGGCAGTCTAAAATCAGGGATATTTCAGCATACAGGGGGTGAATGCGCGGTGAAGGCAGTCTAAAATCAGAGATATTTCAGCATACAGGGGGTGAATATGCGGTGAATGCAGTCTAAAATCATAGAGATTTCAGCATACAGGGGGTGAATGCGCGGTGAAGGCAGTCTAAAATCAGAGAGATTTCAGCATACAGGGGGGTGAATACGCGGTGAATGCAGTCTAAAATCAGAGAGATTTCAGCATACAGGGGGTGAATACGCGGTGAATGCAGTCTAAAATCAGAGATTTCAGCATACAGGGGGGTGAATATGTCACTTTGGCTGCTTAAAATCAAAGAGGACTCTTTTAACATTCACTGAAAGAATGGACTGATCATTTGCCCCACCCACAGCCCACTGCCCAGCCTACACTCCATTATGGTTTAAAACAATCACATTTGTATCTAATTCAGTTCAAATTATGTCAGTCTGTGACTCATGCCTGATTATACTGGCCTAAAGAAAGTTAATGGTGACTTAGATATAACATGGCACCCTAACAAACCACCCCCAGATCACGTTCGGCTGCTCGGTCTTTTGGATTGGGGGGGGATCTGTAAGTTGGGGCCAAAAATGCTTGTGTAAAGTTGTTTTAGGTTTCATTTCTGGATAGGTCCTGACCACAAGCGGGGAAGCAGTGTTTGTGGAGAGCATCGAATCAACTGTAAGATCTAAAGACTCTCCTCAGCTTCTCTGTGAAAGGCTTCAACACGTCACGAGCAGCCATGACAGCATCACAACTAGGAAATCAGCCCGATTGGATTGAGGCAGAGTACATGACATCAGTTTATTTATTCATCGTCTTGGTTCATTAAACATTCTTTCACAACTGATAGGCTGGAAGTCATACTGTTAAAAAACGTTTTAAAGTGCTGATTTCAACCATTAAATACATCAGTACTGGCTAATCAAAAAGACTGTGAAATCTTCCAACTAGGGAAGTCACCACCACCTCCAAATATTATAAAAGTATCTTATTTATTTATTTATTTATTTATTTATTTATTCATTATATAACTCTTATTTACGC
>JABFEB020000008.1:10517564-10552766 GCA_019775895.2 Stomatorhinus ivindoensis | reverse complement strand
ACTGACTGGGGATCCCTGCAAACTGGGATGGGAATCACTGCAATAATGTAGACTGACTGGGGATCCCTGCAAACTGGCCTGGGAATCACTGCAATAATGTAGACCGACTGGGGATCCCTGCAAACTGGCCTGGGAATCACTGCAATAATGTAGACTGACTGGGGATCCCTGCAAACTGGCCTGGGAATCACTGCAATAATGTAGACTGACTGGGGATCCCTGCAAACTGGCCTGGGAATCACTGCTTTAAGCTAGTATTCCATTTGGATGCCGCAGCAGTCAGCTTTAAACATGACTCAGGCTCATCCCAACTGTCAGCCGGAGATCTGCCAGATTTTGCTCTTTGGTTATCTCTGCAGTTTACTAACCCATCTCTATTTTGAGAGCGTGCACTTTGCTATGCAAGTCCCAGGTTTGTGGATCAGGCCAGACTGCTCGCGTTTTGTAGGCGGGCTTTGTGTGGAGTGAGGTGACCCGGTACGCTGCCTCACACTCTGTAAGGTGCAGGCAACCTTCTGCTGTGCTACCCAGAATCCCCAGTGGATGGAGGAAGGGGTGGGGGGCATGTCATTGATCCTCTTGCACATATACAGTACATATACAGTAAAACCTAAAAGTGAATTTCCTGTTATGAATAAATCAGCGGAATGTAAAAATGTTTTATCCGAAGTACAGAGCTGTTTCTTGGGTCAGTTCTGCCTCAAAAGCCCCAGATTTTGGGCTGCAGCAATGACTGGTGCGCAGCAGTACAGAGGCACAAGCAAGAGGACCTGTTTAAAAACGTTCGCCGGTCTGCTGCAAGCTGACAACCAGCTATCTGCCATATACAGTGATCTGTATAACATTATCATAAGGAGCAAACGTGAGCTGCTAATATAAAGCTCTTCTAGCTCAATAAGCACAGCCTTGTGCTAACAAAACACAGGAACTTTAACCCTTCCCTCGATTGTAAGTTGCTTTAGATAAATGCATCAGTCCAATGTAATAAGTGGGCACATGCTCGGATTTGCTGGACTTCAATGCAGGGGTGCGTCATTCAGTAAGAAAAACACACGAAGGGTCTCTGCCTTGATGTCCACAAGTTAAACGATGCAGTTATATGCTGATAGGAGGCACTACACAGTAAAAGACAATGTTCCACTGCTTAAATGAACCTAAATGCCCTGGTGTCAAACCCAGGGAACGCAGAAACAAGGAAAAGGGTGAAACTGATGCGCCCACGTTAGTGTCATATCATCGGTGACGGCACTGCAGTGTCACTGGCTAGCGACTGAAACAGGGCGTCGTTTGAAAGTGGCTGTGACTGAGGACGTACTGGCATGGGGCGTGGCTGGGCCGACCGGCCGGCGGTGACTGTAAATAATGACGAAGCTGATGATGAAACAAGGAAGAGGCTTGTGTGCCCGGGAATACTTTGACATATCGTGACATGTTCTCCTTCCCTCCCTTCAGCCGTTTGCTGTGGACCGTCTGCTTCCACGCCGTGTCCCACCAGCTTTACCGCCAGGACGAGAATTTGCTCCATAACGAAGAGCAAATTAAGCAGGAGGGAACAAGCTTCCTTTCAGCATGCAAGCTCTTCCTCAAACCCAGCTTACCACGGGACCCCTGCCGCTTCTCCGTGTGACTGTCTGTCACTGTGCCTGACATCACATCGGGAGGGTCCCCCCCCACCCGCCCGCTGTCGTTTTTGTGTCTGTGCTAAAATTATCCGAATGCTGGGTGCATTATTTGTCACCCCTGCACTGACATTTAGGGACACGGCGATACTCTTTGTCCATGACATCATCCACAGAGTAACATGGACGGGCTGTGCGATTTATACCTGCATCATATTTTTGCTTTGCATTTGCATCCCATTCAAATATCATTGCTGAAAGGTTGACATTTAACAAAGTCATACAAACAGATTGTATGTGAGATCAATTCTGCTGAAGTATGAGCTGATGGATACAGCGACATTCCCTCTTTTCTCACTCGAACCCACATTCCTCCATTTCACATTTATGACGCCTGCTTTTTAAGAGAGAGAAGCTTACTTACCATCATGTACTTTTTTGAGTCCAAATGTGACACTCCATTCCAATACAGCGACAAAACCTCATTAAAGATAATGAGCATTAAGTAGGACTGACTCTTCAGTAAGGATAGAGTATGACCTTCAAGACCTTCAGTAATTAATTATTACCATGTGTTCATTTAATTAAGTTGAAATCTAACTACTATTTATGGTCTCCATTTATTCAGCAGGACAATCCCACCATTTTTTCAGAACATCTGAACTGAGAAATCAAGCCATCAGCTGGCTGCTGTCAACTCAGGGGTCTCAGAGGTCATGGGGAATTCAGCTGGGGTGTAGGCCGCACGTCATTATGTGTGTGGTGGGTGAGGCGAAGCTAAAATGTGACATTAACGACGCCGGCTGGGAGCATGTGACCAGCACTGTTCCTGTTTCCCTTTGGAGCAGAGATGGTTCAGAGGTGGTTCAGAGGTGGTTGACCCCCTCAGAGGTGGTTCAGTCCTGCCTCCTGGGTGGGTCTGGCACCGCTGGGCACCACTGTTTCCAGTGATGGAACTCAACAAATTACCCCATACAGCTCCCACTCGTCCTGCCTAGCAGCCACGTTAATGCCACTGGTGCGCCTATCTATATCTATATCTATATCTATATCTATATCTGTATCTATATATCTATATCTATGTAGCTCTCTCCTTATATGTATGTGTGTGTTTATATATATATATATATATATTATATACACACATATATACATATATATGTATATATATATATATGTGTGTGTGTATAAATAATAAACTGCTAATTGAAAATCCATTGCAGTTCTCTTTGTTAGTCGATTTAAATCTTTTATAAAGCAATGTGTAATACTTTTACTAAAATAATGGCTGAAGTGGCTTTATTATGTGCTTAATTATGAGTATTTTGTAAAAGGAACAGTCTGAACTTCGGCCACAGAGATTGTGTCTCCGCATAAATGTCTGGAGCTGTAAGCATGGATTTAAACAGAACTAAACCAGTCGGAAATAACTGCATTCACACAATGGCAGTTTGTGACATTCCTGAAAGGTTTGTTATTGTGAAGCATTCCTCTTTTAGCCAGTCCCCAATTCTGTCTCTGTTTTTACACATGTCGCTATTTGACGGCTGGCTCTCCTACCCACAATGCCCAGCGTGAAGCTATCATTTTATGTCCCCTCCGGTGTGAGCTCACCAGCAGTCGCTCCTGTTGCGTGTGATGTCGGACGGAAGCAGACAGAGACAATGGTGCTAATTACAGGCCACAGCACTGGGTCATAGGGGGCGTAAACAAGTCGTGTGGAAGTTTGATGTGATTGAGGTATGTATCAGTCAGCCATGCTCCTTCAAAGGCTCTAAGGCTACAGGACAGAGAGAGACGCTGATGGATATTGTCATCATCTGACGGTGAAAGCTGGGGACTGCAGACGGCTCCCTAAATGGATATGGTGTGCATTCTTCTACCGTCTTGGCTGCATGGAAGATTCTAAGATTCTGTTATTGCTCTGTTCAGCAGACAGAACCTATCAGCATAGGAGCGAGGCCCTTGTTAATAGGGGGCGGGGTTTCCCTTGTTGGCATCACACAGGCCGACAGGAGCTGGGGGCGTGTCCAATGGGGAGCAAAACAGCATGACAGGAACCAGGACGGCTTTACTGGGGAGGAGTCAGAACAGGAACCATACATTTACACAGGTACATATTCGTGAGGGGCAGGTAGATTGAACCCCCCCTCCATATTCTCCACCAGGGGTCCCATGCTGGAATGGTAGACAGGGTGAGTAACACTAGTGTCTGCTACACCAGCATTTCTGATGGGCCTTCTGGGTGTCTGAATCTTCTCAGGAGGTCCGGCCGGCAGCCCGCATATGATCATCTGCTAGATAAGGCTTCTCTTCCCCAGCATGCCCCCCTTCCCCGCGATCGCCTTCTCACTTCCCTGCAGAGTCTGGATGAGATGCTGCGGCAGGTCTGGGCAGATCTGGATGAGATGATGCCCCTCGCCTGCCCGTCACAGTCACAGTGAACAGCTTGTTCCTGAAAGACTCGCACGTCTGCCCCATGCAACGGGCTGGGCCTCGCCGTCCAAATCCACAGGGAGGAGAGAGATAGAGACAGAGAGAGAGAGAGAGAGAGAGAGAGAGAGAGAGACACCACATATCTGTCTTTCCCGGCATCTTCCATTTACCAAGGTTTCCTGTTTGATGCAGACAGGGAACACCAGGATAAAAAAAAACCAGGCGAGCCATACCCCAACCCCCCCCCACATGCACCTGTTCTCCACCTTTATGACACACATGGCCCAGCCACATGAGGACCAGAGGCATAAATCCCAGCAAAGGCATGGCAGGACTGGTGTGGGGTTGGGGTCACAGGGGTCACATCAACCATAAGACTATTATGTTCTTGAAAATATTGTGATGAGGATTTGAAGCGTGGCGCAATAGAATCTCATGATGTAATTTTCTGCTGAATGGTGGAGGATTGTGCAGCGGCGAGTGTCTGCACTGGCTGGATACGCTGCAGGTACCAGTCTGTTGCGGCCAGACCTGCTGATCAAAAACACCAGCCTTTATACATTTCAGATATATTTCAGCACAATGGCATAGGAAATGTATGAACAAGAGAAATGTAAGCGTCCAGAGAATTGGACACAGAGCAGTTAAATGCTGCGCCCTGCATTGTATTATTCATCCATCCAATACATCCATTTATTATACGTTATCCAGTAAAGAGTTTCTGTGAGCCTTGAGCCTGTCCCAGTATGAACTGGCACCGGCACAGGAAGGCAGCCTATATGCGATACCAGTCCAGCACACAAATGCTACGGGCAACTTAGCGATAGCCATCCCCCTAACCACATGTTTCTGAACTGTGGGAGACAAACCAGCGCAAACACGCGGAGAATGTAGTATATTGACACTGTTGTATTAGATGTGGTAAGGTTATCTGTTGCTCGTATTAGATGTAATATGGCATTTGTTATTATTGCATGTGTGCAGTGTATGTTTTGGCGGGACAGAATGGCTACAGAATTTAAAAGTAAACCACACTTACCTTGGCTCCGCTGTGGAATTCTCACACAAAAACATCAGAGAGAATCTACACTGCCCTCGGTGGGATCAGAGGAGAGGACCCTGCCCCGGAGCTGTGGGACGATAGTGATGCGAGCTACCAGTTTTCTTATTATATAATTTTCATCGTTCATTTCCTTGCCAGTTGACACACTTGCATAGTTTCCTGTCACCAAGGGCATGTTATGCATCCATCTTCTAACCACGGACAGGGAGAGGATCACGGGGGACCTGGAGCCAGTCCTGGCCAGTGCAGGGCACAAGGCGGGGCTACAACTGCGACGGGATGCCGGGCCGTCACAGGGCTCACACATAATGGGCAATTTAGAGACACTGAGCAGAACTCAAATCCCCGACGCTGGGTGTATGAGTGTTAACCACAGAGCCGCCATGCTGCCATCTAATGTAAACCTGCCAAACCATAAACCATAAAAGGGAGGCGTGCTGCAGCTTACAGACCCCCTCACTAACACATACACACAGCAAACTGGCATTACACTCAGGGTAATTGGTTACAGGTGAGCAGAAGGCCTTGCCTTCCAATTCCGCCCCTCCCCCGAAACGCCCACACCCTCCTCGGGTTTTACACTCTTAATGTACAGATTAACAGTTTCTGAAAGTACTTTATGTCTCTCCTGTGAATTTCCCAGGCTGAGAACTTTTCCTCAGTCTCCCTAAGCTTGTGATTTATACATTTCGGACATGTCACATTTTGAATATCTGTAGCCCAATTATCTCGTACCACGCTCAAAAAGACAAAAAAACAAAAGACTGTAGGCAGAGCGGAGGGAACGCAGGACTGCCAGCCAGCACACTGACAGCAGATCCAGTGGATGCTGACCAAATCCAAAAAGACACTGATTCTGCGAAGCCGATCCAAGACGGGAAATTAAAACCATATTTTGTACCTACGAGGCACAGATGCAGAGCAGGCCTGACTGCAGCGCCACTCCGGTGGAGCCGGGGAGGCCGTTCGCACGTCAGAAATGCCCCCACGCAAGCCGCGCTTCCGCTGGCCACGGACAGGCGCCAGAGCGCTTAAGGACTTGGACCCGTGAGCAGGCAGTTCCTGAGAGAAGAGCTGGGTTCGCTGTTGTACCTTTAAGCAAAGTGCCATGCAATTAGTTCCAGGACGAAAAAATCCAGTTACGGAAAAGTACCTCAATGTATTATATCACAGTAATGTGTGTTAATCGTCCATGATGAATAAAGACATTCACTCACTGTTTGACTAACCAATAAACTGATTTCCGAAAGATATACAAGAATTTGATGCCTCTTATCAGCTGACTTCTCTGTTTAAGAAACTGCTCATTTTCCATGCTTAATTTTTCCATCTAACCTTCCTCAGGCTACACGCAGCTAAACTCTTTCTCTCTGTAACATTTCACATAGCTTCAGCTGGGCCAGAATGCCAGATGGATGCAGAAGGAAATAAAAGAGCCCTAGCCAATCCATCAAGTTGAGGCAGAAAGTTCAGATCCAGAAAGTATGAATCCCGACCAAGACTTTGTTTCAACCGACCAGTTGAGTATAAAGCGTCACATTCGCAGAGTACTCCGGTCTGGATTTGTACTTTCTGGACCTGAACTTTCCACCGCTGCCATCAAACTTTGGCTTCACTCCATAATTCATTACCTATGAATAGAGGGTAGAGCAAGAGCCAGTGACCCAGGATGCCTGAAATCTCACAGAAAAAGAATGTTGTATAAGCTGACAATCCTGTCCAAAATTGCAATACTGCCCATCTGTGGTGTTGACTAACTGAAGCAGATGAGGTTAAGCACCACACACAAGAATCCTTCAACAGGGCTTCTCCAGGGACCCTAACCTTAACTCAACAACCTTCAAATTATAAGCCCACGTCTTTAATCACTACACCCCCTGCTGCCCAAGCACTAATTTGCAAGCAGCCAGTTCTCAGTAGGTGTTGATTCTTGTAGGCTGTCTAAAGAAGTGTTTAAAAAATCCTACACTTTTGATTGCAGAATTCCTTATGAGATCCTGCTTTGTTGTTAACAAAATATATTTATGTAATGCTCCACTGCAAAAACATCTGGTCAGTTGACTGTATTACGCAGGCAGAGGGACTGTACTGGCTAGTGACCAGAAGGGTGAAATTTCATGTCTCAGGTGAGACTTGTGATTGCACCACTTAATGAAAGCAACCTGAACTTCAGTGCAAACATCTAGCTCTTCCTGATGTATTCGGCACAGTACCAGTCACCCCAGGACGCCCCATAAACTCAGGCTACGTGATCCCAGGACGCCCTGTCATAGAGCATTAGCATGCACAGTTAAGGGGGCATTGTTTACATTAAAGGTGCTGACCCCTTTAAACAACAAGTGGGATTTCCCACCAAAAAAAAAGTCTTTGAAACTCAAATAATGTACATGTTAGGCTGTTTGGGATCATAAATGACATGTGATCAGTCTATGTTTGCGGCCTGGGGTCAAGCTCCTCTTCACAGGTTTTACAGAACTGCCTCGCTGCAAACATCAATAACGGAGTCAATGTCATCACCCTCGGTTTCAAAATCACCCAGTGTGGACATCTGCCACACGTTGGGACAGTTTTCCAGGCCGCAGCCTTGCACAGGGTTATACTCATAGATTTACAATAAGTATTAATGTACAAAGCTGCATCACTTGACGAAGCCAATAAAACTGTGGCGTTGCATAAACTGAATATGGATCAGAACTGATATCTGCTGGCTCCAGCATGGCTGAACCAGTAAAATGTCACCAAGGTGTTGCTAGGTGACCCGGCTGTGTCACACACCAGTTATATCCCAGCACTCTACACAGGCACAACATTACCGGCATTGTTTCGATGCCAGGGCGTGCACATGAGTGTCAGCTGACTAGGCCACCTTACTGACAGCCCCTCATTAGCGCCTCCGACAGGCCGGTAGGCCATTCGCAGGCTGTTATTGTCTTGCTATGTTTGAGGTTTGCAATGAGGAGAGAAATCAAATGTCTCACCGGGACAACCTGACCCGTGAGACACGAGGGTTGGAGGAGGTGGGGGGGCAGGACCGACAAAGACCTTGTCATAATAGTCGATCCACTGTCATATCAGGTCAAAGTCTGTGGGATCCTGAGCTCTCCACTAGACGCACTGCGAACATCATCCTCGCCTCCTGAGGATATATTATCGGAGAAGACAGGACCGAAGCGCTGGGAAAACAGACAACAAACAGAAAAACAAACCCAATATGCTTTCCATCAGCTGCTTTGTTGTCGTGCGGCCGCTACGTGTTGCCAGGATATATAATTCAATAATATTTAGTTGTTTTGGCTTTGGGCTTGCAGCCTAGCAATCTCCACAACTGCCAATAAAAGCCTTTTGTTACCTCTGTTTCACCGCAAACTACAGAGAGGCTGCCCCATATATTTACATCTACATGTATTCTAACACAAACTAAAACCCCTGAGTAGCAAGGACTTGTACTGCTTTTACAGTTGAGGTAATAAACATAAATTTAATGGATGTAAGTTTGGCTCAGCTGCCGGTTCTCTGGACTCCTTCCGGGGGTTGCTGTCTGTTATGCTAAACAGCTAATTAAGCTAACCACACGTATCGGAAGCGCACCGAACAGGCCAGCGGCAGCAGAACATGACGTTGCAGATGGTGCACTGTGTGTGGACGACCATGTTTAGACTCTTTCGTTTTTTGGCTTCAAAGGTAAGAAATCATATCTTGTGTAACCAGATGTGTCATGGGATACCACGTTCAATAGCACTGGTGTATCTGAGAGGGTTAGCGCTGAAATGTTCCCAGAAAACTGCCTTCAGAGCAACTTGAAGAGTAGAGTGCTTAATTTTCCCTAATGCCTGTGATCACTGCTGTTTCAGGTAGGTTAAGTATTCAGGCTGCCTGCACTAATCTCACAGATAAGACGGCTGAGGGTCACAGTTGGCCCCTCAAAGTCTTGTGCTCAAACAGTTATGGCACGTGGCACTTAACAAGTTGTCAAGTTACTGTAGGTAAGCTGACCCAGACCTAGACCCAGACCTGACCCAGACCTAGACCCAGCCTCGTCATGTTAAATACCCAACTGTGAACCCCAGCCCTCACAAAGCCCCGGAAGATCCTGTGAAGGGGAAACCCTGCCCTTTTCTAGGTCTTTTAAAACGTGAAAATGGAGATACGATCTTTTTAATAAGGAGGTGAGTCTGTGGCCTGGTTTCGCTGCCTGGAGAACAGATTTTCACAGATGCATAATTGATATGTAACAAATGTTTCTATAGCAGAGGTTCATGCAGCAAACGGCACAAGGCAGGACAACAATGTGAACAACAACGACAAACAAGAGCAACAATACAGCGTCGTTTTCAGGAAATGGCATCTTCGTTTATTGTAATGTTTTCAGAAATCCATCAAGCTTCAGCATTGCTTATATAAGCATGTCCAGTTTCTAGATTTTTTTTACAGTGTGTAGTTAGCTTAAATTATATGAATGGACTCTTTTTTAATTGTTCATAGTTTTTCTCCTTTTGACAGTGCAAAGACAGGAACCCACCAAAAGCTGGCAATTGTGCGACTCCTGCCATACTCAGAGGATTTCACAACCTCCTTGGGCAGACATACGAAAATCGAGGAGGAAGAAGAGGTTTTCGAGAGAAACAGAGAAAAGTTGATGTGCTTCTTTAAGTCCTTTAAGTCTGCTTTGCAAAATCCTCAGTCCCCACACTTCAGCGCATGTGTGTCTAACATGTTAGCGGTGTCTTCAACAACTGCAGTCTTCTGTTTGGGATAATTACTAAAGCAGCAGTGATTTGATGCATTAATGAAGCAGAAAGACAAAGGGGTACCATGTTTACTGTGATCCGAACTGCATTGGACCTCTGAGCGCATCATATTTCCGTCGCATCTGTGCTTATATATACTGCACGTGCATAGATGTTTGCACGCTTATCGCTGAGTGTCTCCCCCATTCACCTGATCCGCTGTGCTTTTTGGGCCTGTCCAGCCACCGTAATTCCTTTCCTTCAGGGCAGGTTCATCATCACATGGAGGCTGAGGCACACAAGCACTCAGTCCTGTCAACCAACCGGGCTCCAGCTCCTGCAGGCGACACTGCATCCCCCTACGAAATGTCACGCCTGCATTCCTCACAGGCAGTGCCATCTTTAATTAGGCCCTAACCCTAACACCATCGTGCTCCTGTTTGTCCCACTGTTGCGGCGACTGTAATTACAGACTGCATTAGCTTGACTCAGTGTCAGTGTGATGGATGTTTGTGTATGTTTGGGAGTGTTGTGGCTTAATAAAGGATTTTTGTTGTGTTCATCCTGTAAAAGATGTCAGGGCAATTCTGCTGCTGTAAAATGAGTAGCTAACAACCAACAGCCTTTATATTTTGATAAAAGAACTGCAGCCCGATGAAAGGATATCTTTATGACCGTAACCACTGCATTGACCGTATTGTGAATGTTACCCTCAAGTTTCATACAAGGGTCACTCAGGGTTGCCAACAACGCTTTCAAACTCTGACACTCACGCAAGAAATCTTATGGCAAATCTATATTATTCCATTATAAACCTAAAATTAGCCACGTCGAAAGGGCAGTTTGCAAGGCCTACAGATTATTTACAAGGTAATAAAATGCTCACATACATGTTCACGTGTGTGCAGACTTGGCGGGCTGGCAATCCTGGCCAGTTCGTGATTGGGTCCAGCAAAAACGTCCTGTGAAGAAACACTGATGCATTCGGGAATACCAGACTGGCACCCTAGACAATCCCATAACCGGGTCATACTCCCAGTAAGATGGGACCAAGGTGGCGAGAAGTAATTCTGCAAATCCAAAAGCAGCAAGCTCTTTTTTTTTAAAATCTGCAAAAAACAAGCCAAGTTGGTGAAAGGTGGCAGTCTGCTGATTTCGCGGTGTCAAAACTGGAATCCTGGGTAGAGATGGGAAACAGGATGCAAAAAAAGCAACCAATGACATGGTTACATTTGCAGAGTTTTTTTTCCGTTTTTGTTTTTTAACCTAAGACATGATTCCTGGCTGAAGAGGTGCTCAGATTTGCACGAAATATTTGTGCATATATGTGTGTGTGGTATTATTCATGATTACATTAATGTCTGTGCACTTTACGGCAGTCAATTTAATACAACATAGAAGTCTACACTAGTATGCAAGATGCGGAGCGATCCCTGCGTAGAATGAGAAAACCTGATCTTAAAGAGTGGCTGGTTTTTAGTGATAAAATCGTTTTGTGAGAAACACTCCAAAGGTGAGTCAGCAGAATTGTACCGGTCATACAGGGAAGTGGTTGAAACTTCCTCTTTCGTGTCTGATGAGGAAGAAGTGGAGGGTCTTATGATCAGGGGGATGTTTACAGGGAAGCCTGTGCGCATCTTTAACTGCCCCCCCACCAGCCTCAGGAGACGACAGCGTCTCAAAAACAAACATGCGGCCATTCGCTGGCGACACGGCGCAGAGGCTGAAGCCATTAATAGTGAGAAAATCACTCGCTTCCGGCCGCATGTGATTGGGATTATTTCGGTGTGTTACTGCGACGCAGTCTTCTCTGCACCCTGCTAATGTAAGCTGAGATTAAGTCAGGGGTCCATTGGAGCTGGGATCGCAGATGACCAGTGCAAGTGACCTGGTCCGGAATAAGAGCATTAAGTGCTCCTGGGCAACAGCACGCATGACATAATGTCAGAAATGTCACAGGCGGCTGATTGGTGGATCGCGACATTTAGAAATGCGTGTAACATGGGGAAAAAGTTACACAGGCCGTATTAAAAAGACAATAGGCAGGCATATTAAATACATTAGACATCAAATCACACTAACTTGTTAAAAGACATTAATGAATGGGACCAGGGGTGAAGGGGGGTTGCCCTAATTGGTGTCCCCTGAGGACGTGGTGTCCCTGGGGACATGTCCAAATGCCCGTATGGTTAATCCATGCCAGCAGGTGACAGGATGATAAGATAATGGATTGTGAGTGACAGCAGGTACCCAGTGCAGTGACTGTCAGGGTAACACGACCCCTGGTTAATGAGAAAGGAGCTTTTGATATGATGTAATGTGCATGTAACGTGACCCATGTGATTTCCCATGTTTAACTCGTATCAGCGCTGAGATCTGAGGGCCCATGTGATGCACCCTGACTGTGACACCTGACTCCGTCTTTGCAGAGCTCTCCCGCTCCCTGGCTGTGCGCCACACTGCGCCTGAAATGCGCCTTTGTGATGCAATTTAATACAATACTGTGTAATTTGTCGTCAGCTATTACAAATGAGATACTAATTAAGGCTGTAATAAAATACACCAGGGCTGTTCCTGTTGCTGGTGTCGTAACTGGAGCTCCTCAGTGTGCTGTTGGCCTGTGAGTGACATCATCCCAGAGGGCAGGGAATGCGGGATCCGTGTGACGGCATCGCTCACCCGATCTCCATGGCGATCCTCACTGCTGCCCCACCTCCGGAGAGATGCTCCTTGGGGAAGCAGAACAGATATGGCGCCTGATAGGGATCCAACACTACAGACAACGGCTCCTTCATGGGATCCAGGGGGGTGACCTCTTGGACTGAACACGTAAGCCTTCAGGTGCTTGACGCCGTCAGTGGGGTGTGTTCTCGTATCGCAGGGAAGGCGGAATCCATGCAGATGGACTCTGGCTCATTGACATCATTCAGACTCTCCTTACTGATCATATAAGGGCCGGATACTACATGCTTTACAGCATTAATCGATCTTGGCAGAGCTGATCAGAGGGGAGATTCTGAACGACATTCAGGAGCGGTCTCTGGCCTGGTGGAACAGCGCTGGGTTCGGGGTGGGGGCCAGTCTTCTGTGGACACTGGCATCCAGCTTGTAGAATGGAGGCGGAACAAGCTCTGGGAAGGAGAGCATGACGTCAGGGGAGGGAACGGGGGGAGGGAGGACGGCGGTGCAAGTAACGAAAGCTTTTGATCACTTTCGTTGCGCCGCCTTGGCCACAGTCAAACCAAAAGAGACGACAGGGTCTTGGAGCGCTTGGATTCCTGTGCACGCTTTAATTAACGTCCTTTGTAGTTCATTAAAAGACCACTGGAAGAGAACATCTCTAATTAAACGGTTTTGTTTCCTTCCCATGGCATGTCACTTTGAAGTGAGCCAAGCCAACTGCCTGCTGATGACAGATGCTTATTTCAGATTCCAAAAGAACAAATATGCCTCCCTTTCGAGGAGACAGTGTGTTGCTCTGGATTTAATATGTAAAACTGAAAGCTGGATTTAATAAGTGATTAGCACAAGCTGGGCTTCCTACATTGATGATACAATAAAACGCAGATAATGCTCTATGGCGTCAGGGTCACACTGTCCATGCAAAGCATTTCAGCTGGAAACTAGGGCTATAAGACAATATCGCTTGTTAGGAAATGTTATACAGATGCGAAGAGCAGATCTATGTTATGTTAGGAAATAATCTTTTAGAGTTAAACTGTGACTCCTGAGCCACAGGACAGAAGAAAGAGCATCAGTTTATGATGCATTATGGGTCAGTGGGGTGCAAGCGGAGTCAGGAATTATTATAAAAGGGCTTAAGAGAAAGAGTGGGGTTGTGCATCATCTGGGCAAAGCTGGGTGTTAACTAGCTGCCACTGGCTGCCGCTGCTGTACATCTGTGGGGCGGGGATTCAACCCCAACCCACTGTGACAACCAATCGTAGCCCATGAAACACTTCTTAAATTTGGCCAGTTGTGTTCAGGAATTTGCGCTGACCCTTAGTCGCCTGCAGCTGGCCAACAAGTAGGGTGAATCCCGTGGGGCTCAAACCCTGAGCGGCAGCCGCTGGACCCCAACCGGGCCGCGTTACAGTGTACGTGTAGCGGTCTCGGGTTTGGGGGGGGGGTCACGGCGTGAGGCTGCATGGGCCCCCACGGGCTCTGCAGGAGGCAGGGAGTCGCCACGCGCCGGAGAGAGGGAGCAAGACAATGAAAGTGAGAGAGAGCGAGAGAGTGAGAGAGAGAGAGAGAGAGAGAGAGAGAGAGATCATACTGCCAGGCAGTGGCAGGGGATATGAACACAGGCTTGACAGACACGCTGGGCCGGTTAACTCTGGTCCAAAGGCTAAACTCCAGCAGGCGGGGGGCCAGAAAATGTGCATGCCCAGATTGCTGACCTGGGGGGACCTCATTGAGCCAATGAGCTGCGTTGCTGGTCCATAAAGCCTGGGGGGGAGGGGCGGGGGGGTGTTCCTGGAGGCCCGCCTGAAGCAGCCCCCACCTTAGCATGGACTGATAGCACGCGGCCCCCGGCCAGAACCGGGTCCCGGGGACAGGCCACATGAAGGCCGTGTCCTCCAGTGACAGGGCTGGGGGGGGGGCGGGGGGGGGCAGACCCTCAACTGCCGTGAGCGTGATGGCGGATGGATGGTACTGGGGTGCTGGGGGGGGGCTTGGACACTGCTGGGGAGCCAGATTCCAGATATATGTAATCCAACCGTTTATTTATACAGATATATCTGATTCTGTATTTATAAGATTAAGAAGAGCTGATCTCAAACACCAGCGCTTTGTTAGATTCACTCTGTTTTTTACATCCAACCAATTTTGCTTCCATCTTCACGTCACCTTCTTCACAGATGAATTGCTGAAATGGCTTATTGACCACCTGTGGTGCTGGAGTTGTAGGACAGGTAAGACAGAGATGCCCCCCCCCCCCCAGCACCATCCAGATCCAGCCCATTCCAGCCAAGGCAGGTTGATAGCCCGCAACAATTTCCCACAGGCCAACATTGTCACCTCGTCCCCAAGTGCCATCGGTGTCATCTCAGGTCACACCACCGCTGACAGTTGACCTGAACGATAAGGCGACACTCAGTTGGCATACGGCAGCACACCTACCGGGGCCCCCAGGACACACCAGAGATTCTGGAACGTTCTGGCTGCACAATAGCACATGTGAACAAGGCTTCTCTTTTATCATGGGGTAAGCTGGAAGCCATTAAAGACATGAGGAAGCTGTTGCAGGTTCCAGTCTCAGAACCTTCCTGCCATTGAACAGGACACTTAATATGTATTTCCTGAATAGGAAGTCTATGTTTCTTTGAAGAAAACAACTTTCCGAAAAGCCCTAGAATTTATATGGTACCATTTCGTAGTAAAATACAGTGATGTCACTGCAAACACTATGCTTACATAAGAACACGCTGAAAAACATATAGGCCAATCTTGCTACTTCCCAATGGGTAATTGTTCTGAATGTTGACTTCCATCCATATACGGCTAATGATAGAGTGCTGTTCGGATTATGGAGCCCCTTACAGCTCTGCTGTCTGATATGAGGTCTACCTGACAGCTCTGAACTTTCCTCCACTTTTCTGAGAACTTGCCATTGTCATCAACTACAATATGGGCTCTGTCTTCCGCAGATGTACGCAAGATAACACCATTTCCTTAGACACCTGAGCTTGTCTGTCAAGCTGGTAGATTGAGACCTACCTGGTATCACGCTGGGTATATTCACGGAACCTGGCATTTGGAGCGCGTGTCTCGTTGACGCCAAGTTGCCATTGGAAACCACAGGCCCCGCCCCACATATGCCTCGACAATGCCAGCAATTGTGTCCGGGCCCTTCAACTACCCCCCCCCCCCACCCCAGTTAGAGCGAGTGACCCTGTGTACTTTTATCCCACATCTAGACAGGCCTGAGAGGTTGCCGGGGGGGAGGGGATGGAGCTCACAGCTAATGGCGCTGCTCCCATTTGACAAGGCTATGCAGGCACGTGGGCAGTGCTGGCAGCTCCATGGAGACTCCATACCACTCCAGAGCTCCCTCAGCGTCAGTGTCACCATTACGGCCTGGATTAAGACCCTGTTTCTGTGGTAGGAGAGCTATAGTGGAGATATTAAGACGCTCACCGAATTGGTGGCTAGGTGCTCGTGGTCTAGTAATTGGTTAAACAAAAGCAAGGACGGAGTTGTCCCTGAACATCCAAGAGATCCTATCCTCCTATTGCTCTGTTCAATAGCATGGAGAGCTAATGCGTGATTGCCTCATGTCCCAGAACTGTGATTAACATGTTTTCTGGGCAGAAACCTTGCCAGTGCCTTCTTACCTATAAATATGCAAAACATTTCTGTCAGTCTGAGGCAAATACACAAAAGGCCGCAGGCGTTTAGTAATATTGTCCTTACGGCTGGGATTCACAGTGCGGCTGGCTGACGGTCCCAGAGGCCAAGGTGCTGTTATCTTTAACCTTCATTACTACTGCAACTGAGCTGGGGGTGTAAGTTTGGAAAGATCTGGAAGGGTTCACCATTTGTGGAGATGTCCCAGGACATGGGGTTGCATGTGGATTTTTTTGAGGGGGGCTGAAGCCTTCTTCGGCATGTGGAAGCAGGGATCAGCCACTTGGTGAGCGACTGGTCCAACGGCAGGTCAGGCTAGATCAGAGCTATCGAACCTGTTCCACGGAGGGCCGGTGTGGGTGCAGGTTTTTTGGAATGACGTCTCAATCAGCCAATAATAAATCAGCGGTTCTTTACTCTGGTTCAGGGGCCCACTGTGATTGGCTGATTGAGAAGTCATCCCAAACACCTGCATCCCACACTGGATCTCCATAAATCAGGTTCCCTACCACTGGGCTAGGTAACGTACACTGGGGTCATTCTTCAAGTGTCCCTCTACCCTTGTAAGATGGTACCTCAAAGGCACCCTTAAACAATGGTGCTACTTTTCACCCGTCTCAACCATTCACGGCTACGACCTGATGACCAAAATGATCATCCCCAAACCACACCTTGATTCTGGGAGTTGGATAATCCCAAGAAAATATGTCTGTATGTCAGGTGCTAAGAGGGCTGTGTTAAGGCATGGCTCACTGTCACACGATTATCCCACTGTTGATAGCACCATTCCTCAGCAGATTATGTTGGCTTTTCAGGCAAAGGACTTCGTATTTCCATGCATACATGTCTAGGCTGGGGCCTCTTCATAGGCAAAAATAATCCGTTTCCATCATTTATAAGGTCCATTTGTTGGCCCGTGAAACACTTTGGCCAGAGTAGGATAGGAACACCTCTTCATTAGCAGAGATGGCCGGGATGGATCGTACTGAACGCACTCAAGACGGACCATAAGTAACAGAGAAGTGGTGTCACACTCATGCCCACGCTGTCAGCATGGATCTTGTCTGTAGGTGGTGCCATGCAGACAGGTCTGAGGCCGCTAAGCCGCCCGGGATTTTGTCAGATGATGAAGATGAACAGGAGAATCCAGAGTAATTATGTCCCGTCTGGTTTGCGGCTTCTTCAGGGCTCCGGTGCGCTTTCTCAGGGCACGGCAGCTTCTCATCGCTCTCAGCACGTCACACGAGCCACCCTCAGGTCACGTGGCGTCGTGCAACCGAAGAGGAATGAACCTGGGGACGAGGCAAAGGAAATAAAATAACCCTCCTGATCCTTCCCCAACTTATCCCGATTGTTTTTATTACTTGTGAAAAATTCACATTCCAACATGAGAAAATGTGCATTAACAGCAAAAATCTTTGAGCCTCCAGTTCCCAGCGATACCGGCACGACCCTTCAATTACTAGACACGACATTGCCCTTGCATTTGTTTCCAAAAAAGATACTTAAAGTCCTTTGTTTTGTTATATAACTGAGGTCTGAAAACATTTATCTTAATTAGTACATAACTGGTACTGTCTGATTCAAAAACCTCACATTACTGCTACACTTCAGCACAAACCTGCTTTCTTCTGGAAGTTCTGGAAGATTTGTAAATGGGATCTATTTGGCAGTCACATTTTCCTTGTTAAGGCTCTTGTTAGTGCTGCTGTAGCAAAGAGGCAATATGATTTTCCCACAAACAGGAGACTGATTGAGAAGTGTGTTTACGGCATACCCGTTATGGCAGTTTCCGACACTGCAGGGGATTTGTGCTTTAATTTTGTGGCCTTCAATTTTGTCCACCCCCCCCCCCCCCCCCAAAAGATAGTACCAGCGAAACTGTTGATGGATTGAAGGTCAAAAGGAAAAGTAATGAATGAAAAAATGTAGTTAAAAAAAGCCCCGTCCGCTTAGCATTGGAGCCCGCCAGCCTGGAGGAAGCTCTCAAAGGGGGAAGGTTGTGGGGGTGTAATCGCCCTGGAAGTGTTCACCACCAGAGTGAGACAGGCTAAAAAAAATGAAATGAAAAAAAAGGTCCCAGGACTCCGGCGAAAAGAGACAGGATTGAGAAAGAATGCCGAGGAACATTAGCTGTTTGCCGCTTTGGCGGACAGCTGGGGAATGAACGAATCTGAACTGGAGATCAGAACTTCCATCATTCCACCACCGATTAATAAAAGCAGAGCAGAGACCTGGGGCTGGGGCAAGGAGCCTGTCATCTCCAGCATTTCTCTAGCAGGACTCCTTGCGAAAAACCATGGGTGACAGAGTGCTCTCAGCTACCATCACTCTGCCACCTCTGGCTGATGAGTTGGATCCAGCTTTGGAATGATGAAAACGAGAAGAGAGCTTCCTAAATGGCTTCTTACTGAGAACTAGAGGTTTCGTACGAGCCTCTCAGTTACGTTAAATGAATGCACATAAACTGTAAACACATGCAAATGTTTACCACCTTTCAAGGATTTGTCCGCGAACAAGGAAGTAGCCAATGCCCAGACTTGCAAAGGAAGATGCGCATAATTAGGGGCTGGAAATGTGGCGAAGCTCCCATACCACTTTCGGATAATCAGTCGGACTCTGTAGTCGGGGAGACAACAGCGGTGTCTTCATTTCGCACTCTGAGCAAACACAAACATCAACAGGCGTGAGTGTGACACACGGGGAGTTAGCCAGCCCGCCGCACGCCAAATGGCTGTGGGATAAAAATTACTGCAGCACGTTTGGGCCGAACGGGGCATCGGTTTTGGGATGCGAACAAGAAGGTACAAGTTTCAAATGAATAGAGCCGTTCTCTTTGCATGAAATGGGGATTTGCATGAAGGACCTAGCAAAGGAGTAGCGTTTTAAAGTATTAACCTTAAGAGAAGTGCACAACTCAGCATAAACTACATATGAGTTAATTGCCCAAAATAAGATGCAGAGCCTGCCATCTAGTGGTAAAACTGCACTAAATCATAGTGCAAGCATTATTCTACCATTGCTTGTCGATGACAAAACATTCATCTCCTGAACAACGTAATTAATATGTAACTTTTCAATTTCTGTACATAGATTTTCCATCCTGTTTCATCTGTGGTGCAAAGAAAGACAAATTAGTAAAGTGCATAAGGAATTTTGCCAATTTGCTGTGAGTGCACTGCAGCCATCCTGGATTAGCAGGGGGAAACTTCAATAAAGCATCATGGTTTTTACAGCACAGTGCCCCATCAATTCACACACACACACACAAAAAAATTGGCCAATCAACTAAAAGAAACATGAAATGGCACCATATTTCTCCTGCTTCCCGAAACTGCAGTGGCAGACAGTTTGTGGCAGAGGAAAGGGGGTCTTACGAAGGCAGAGTCGAGCTCAGAATACCTTAATCCCTCCTGCTCCGTGTCAGAGTTGTTTGGCCCCGGTCACGTTTATGCCGCTCTGTGGAGATGAGCACTGCATCAACCCTCTGAAACCCAGATCCAAGGCCCCCTCCCACCCCTCCTCTGCTGCGGCATGCATTTATTTACAGATTCAGATAAATTATGCTTCTCCTTCCAGGGTTTTCACTCACATGTGACAGCCCTGGAGGTAACAAGAGCGGCGAACAGCACTGCTTATTCTGGAAAAGAAAAATACAAATGTCCAGATAATCTCAGTCAGCAAGGAAAGATCAGGCAGATCAGATTTGTCAAAAAAAAACTGAAAGAGCTTTAGAATGTCCAACAACATCAGATATTTTGTTGGTTTATTTATAGGCATGACGCCTCAGTGCGTCGCATCGTTTCACAGCTACAGGGTTGAGGATTGAAATCCCACCTGTGTGTGCATATGCTATCCTTCTGTTACACAGGTTTCCACTGGGAATTCTGGTTTCCTCTTGCAGGTAAAAGATATGCAATTAGGCCTCTCTAAATTGCCCATATACTGTGAGTGTGCACATGACCCATGGTGGACTGGCCTGATCCTGTTCACAGATTAAAGATCCAGACCAAGATTTAGTTTTGACCAATCAGATGAACATAAAGAGCCATGGATAGCGAGAATTCAACTGGTTGATTGAAACAAAGCCATGGTGTAGATTTTTACTGTTTGGACCTGAAATATCCATGTCTGCCTGACTGTGCCCAGTGCTGCCTGGGATGAATGCCAGGGCCTGTGACCAAGGCTGCACAGAGATTTATTAAGAGGCAGATGCTTAACCAGTAAAATTTGCCAATCTTGGTAAAATTCAGGACACAGAAGGGAGGCACCTTCCGTCATGCCAAAGGGGCGAACGGTCAGACGCCCCCCCTCTGCACAGCCCTCCAATGATCTGGATTTGAATATGAAATTTTATCAAACTGCATTTACAAACTTGTTTTCATGTAGACCTACAGAAGACAAATTACACATTATATGGGGGGGGGCCTCAGTAAAATTTACCAAGTTCTTGGTAAATTGTTGCAAACTTTGCATGATTGTCTGTTATCAAAAGGGGCACTCAATTAAATTGGTTGACCTGGACAGTGGGGTTCTCAGTAAAATTTGCATGCTGGGGGGGGGACGGACGGACAAAGGAGGTCCCCCTTGGTAAATTTTGCAGTAGGCCCCCTCTTCCAGCCCCTCGTCCACAAAGTCATATGCGACGCATCACATGTAAGCAGTGAAAAGAAATCTTCAGTTTTTTTTTGTGAGTGAATAGCTTTCAGAAGGAGGGCTACGCTTCATTTATGCTATAATCCAAACATTAAGCAAAGTAAATGGCACAAACTCCGCAACACGTTTCCTAATACTTACTGCTTCCAATGTAATGCTTATCGGCCCAAACCTTTCAGGTGACAGTAACCTCCTTGGAAACTGGGTCGGTCCAAAGCTGGCACACGGAAAGTAGTCGCGGCAAATTCAATAAAATTCACTGAACTTTGTCTTCTGCAGGGTGCAAGGTTCCTCCTCCGCGCCTGGCCCACAGACATCACCTTCACGGGATGTGACCAGCTGGCACAAAAGGCATCGCTGGCTCCTTGCACATGTTGGAAGTGAGTGAGTAATCCCTGCAGGACCTGGCTGGGCAGTGAAGCCATTTGGCACAACTGTTAAAAAACGTAGCTACCAAAACACATTAATAAAAGCAGAGCACTGAATGAACGATGTATTTCAGGCATGAGATAAGTTTTATGCCGTTTCATTTCCACAAATACATCGGAAAGGTTTACTCTGGATGTAGTTTTTGCTGAACCAGAGAAATAAAGCTTTAAAATATACTATGTGTTTAGTGCAATGAGGGGGCTGCATGACAGGAATTGCAGGCTTGTAGTTATAACTTAAATAGACCGTGTATAACCTAAAAACGAAGATGCTAACTGTTTTTTTACCCCCAGCGAACGAACTTGTATTTGTGAATGGCTTGGATTTCCCGTCGGTGCGAAATAGGTATAATTTGCTCAGTCTAAGATGGTGGCACCGTTTTCCGGGGCAAAACCACAAGCTGTTGGTGTTGGATGGCCGCACTGGCACGGGCGAACCGAGTGAACCGAGACCGCCGAATGTCGGACTTCGTACATGCGCGCCCGCCGAAGTACGCAAGTCCGAGTTACGAAAGAACTGCGGAAATAATTAGATTCTCACTCTTCACTTAAACGGAACGATGCCTTTTAGGGTCAGGAAGCAAAGCAGATTGATAATGCTTAGCCTTTAACTCATACATTTTCAAGACAAATCCGAACACAAACAGACTGACACTTAACTCCGACAAACATCTTGTAGTTTTGTTGCATAAATTGTAACATGAGCCTCAGGGGAAACGCGTTCCTCGTGTGGTTTGGGGAGAAATTTATATAATACAGTGTTTATCACCTCATTAAGATTCTTGTTTTTCTGTAACTACTGCTCTCTAACCAATAGTAATTATAATAGTAAAGTTTTTATTTTTTCATTATTGGGCAGAAATGGTACAATTAAATATCATTATTGAGCTGATAAATGCGACTCTTATATTTTACAACCATTATTTAAGTAATAAGTAGTGGAGCCCTACGGGAATAGACGCGCATTTCGCATAATCTACCCGACTAAGAAGCACATATTTTTGCCAGTAGATGGAGCTACGACGTAAAACATGCTTCGCGCGATTTCTTGGATGAATATATTTTGCGCGTAGTCTTTTTTCTTAGTTTTAGTTGGGTTACATCATATTAATTGCTTTATTTGATACTTAAAATACATTTTATAAATGGTTGTAGACTAAGTGATAATTTTGCTTAAATATCAGCCCTCAGTCAGAAACGTCGATGTCGCAGCACTCCTTGAGCTTTATGGACCTGACGGGCCACCGTCGGCGTAGTAAACATGGCGGACAGTGATACCGAGGATTTTGTGACTTATGGAACCCCTTTAGACCCAATCGATGAAGGTATCGCTATTTTAAAGTTCACTTTCAGACATTGAAGCTGTATGTCGAGAAGCTTAATTATTGTTTTATTTGGCTAGCATTTTTGGACAGGCTTTCCAGAGATGGGGTGGAGCACAAGGGAAGCCAGCTAGCTCCCTGTTCGGGATGCAGCTATCAGAATGAACACTTTCCCTACGATAGCTAGGTTACACAGACTTAAAGATGAGCCTTAAATTGACCATAACTTATTGAAATTACTTGCTCACTGTGTTGGAATCCTAACCGTTCTAGTTATTGTTTTTTCATGTGTCCGAGTTAGCCTCTTTAACTGGCTATATGTTTGCATGTTTTGCTGAAGTAGTTTGCAGCTATGAGAGTTTCTGTAAGAATTTGAACAGTTTAGAAACAAACATCTTTTCCATCTCAGAGTGTTCACCCTCATTATACCCGTGTTTTCATTCCCTCTGTAGATGAGCCACTTAAAAAGCCGGTACCTCTCCATGATCAGACGGTCAAAGATGAAAAGGGGCGATTCAAGAGATTCCATGGCGCTTTCACTGGGGGATTTTCAGCAGGTTATTTTAATACCGTGGGATCCAAAGAAGGTATGTGATGAGTCACCTTGTGAATTATCTCTTTAACAACTCTAGGGAAATAATTTGATGTGACCTTTGTTTAACGTTGGCTGTATTGTGGTTTTCCAGGATGGGCACCCTCAACATTTGTATCATCTCGGCAACAAAAAGCCGGGAAAGTTAATTCCAGGCCAGAGGATTTCATGGATGATGAGGTAATCACTTTGATACGAGGTTATGAAGATACACGTGTCATCAGTCTCTGTTTGTGTAGCACTGTTTTAACTACATGGTTTATAAAGTTTTACAGACTTATGAAAGAAAAGAATTAAAATGAGCATGCAAAAAACAATAAGCTCAGAAAAAATTGCATCAATTTCAAAATAATAATAATAAATAATACTACCAAAAATGTGGGACGTTAATCACCCACGTTCTCGGTAGGGGACTCTAGCCTCTACCTCACTGGGGACTGTAACCCCTGCCTCAGAGGAGACTCTACCTCACTGCAGTCTTCCTTGGTCACTCACTCCCTATTTTCCCTTATCTTTGTGCAAAGACTTCTCCTGGCCCCATTTTTTCTGACAAGTTGCAGGCACTTAGCATAAAACGACATCTTCTTACAGAATATATTGCTGTACAGTCAATTTCTTCATCAATTTTATGACTTAATGATTCATGAGCATTGAGTCTAATTATATTGCATATGTTCCCCTAATCCAGCAAAGCAAGAGTTAATCTTACATTTGTTGTTCTGTTCTACACAGACTAAGGACCGTGTTCCCCTCCCAACATGGAGGGATAACTCAGGATCGTGCTAGCACACCAGGATACATTGTTCTCTTATCTGCAGCCCTCAAAACTTTTGTGCAGCACATATTTGCAGTAGATAGATAACATTAGTAGTTTATGCAGTAATGCAAGGACTGTGGAGTCTGCCATTTTATGGAGTGAATGGGACGGTCTAACAGTGTGTTGGAATGAGGTGATTTCGGCATTACATGGAATGAGAGAGCAGTAGCAGGGCAATAAGGGCTACAGACAATGTGCTGAATAAGCAGCCCATAGCCTGACTGCTCATTTTCACCTCAATGGAGTTTATTTAGCATTGTATAGGTGGCCTTGCACAATGATTCCATTTTCTGAAGTGTTTACAGTCAGACCCCAATCAAATCAAACAAAATCCTTTCCAAAATCAAGGTCGTGCATCTGGGAATCTGAATGAGCTGAGCCTGACAGCACTTTAAAAAGCTGTTTTTAATTCTCTATTTAATTAAAGTACCTTTTGAAGCTCTCAGTGAATCAGTGGTTTGCGGAAACCAGGCAAATATCCTGGGCTGTTGTCCATGTGTGTATTTTAATTAATATTCTTTAGATCTTTTTCCAATAAGTTGTCTCATTCATAATTGATTGCCAGGACTTTAGTGAGCATGGAATAGCACCCAGTGAGATCACCACTACTGAAGACTTTACCTCAGGCCGTCAGGACACAATTCGGGACAAGGCCCGTGCTCTGAACTCTTTGGTTGCTCCCATTCCTGGAGACACTGTCTTGGAAGATCTCATTGCACCTGCCAGGTGAGATTTGCCATTATGCATTTTGCTTGAATTCAAGACCCTATTTCAGTCTGCATGTGTGCATGCAGTATTACAGTTAACCTCCTGACCGTCTTTCATTAAATTTCTTTGTATAATAATAGTTGATGGCCGGGTAGTAAAGGTATGTGTAGTAAAGGAGGTATCCTGTTCAGCGTGTGGTCTTTGTCAGGACATCGGTGGGTGTCGAGATGCTGAAGAAAATGGGCTGGAAGGAGGGGCAAGGCATCGGGCCGCGAGCAAAGAGGAAACCTCGAAAGCAGAATGTCGGTGGGTCAGCGGCACCCTGCAGAAATTGCTGGATCCAGATGACCCACCTATAGCCTGTGTTATTCCCCACAGCGCACATGCTAATTTAGTCTGATTATGCGCGTACTGCTGGGTTTTCACCTTTAATCAGCCTACTTTTTCCTTCACATATTAGTGTATTGCCGCCTCGTTGTAGTAACACAGGTTCTGTTTCTCAGCAGAGGCCGGGCCACGGATATACACCTGTGCGCTTCCACCGAACGGTTCAGAGGAATCCGAGGTAACCTTGACCTAGCAATCCTGTTTGAACTTCCTGTTCTTATGGATGGATGGATGGATGGATATCAATAGAAGTGTAGCTTTATTTTTCCCCGTGGGGAAATTGTAACCCCATCTTGCTCTCCGTGAGATACACAGACATTTATACATGAGAAGTGTGGGGATGACAGCGGCCAGCCCTCATCCACTGGGGAAACTGGGAATAAAGGCCATTCTCTGCACCCCAATGGTGGCATCACTCTGCCAGCCAAGGGAAATGAATTGAGTCTTAACCTGCAGAACCACGTGTCACCCCTAAATGTTGATTCCACCTTCTTTATTTACATATTCACAAGGGTTAAAGGCCTTTACGGCATCTGTCTGTCCAGCTCAGACACATGCAACACCATTTTATTAGTGGTATTATCATTCGTACACTGTGAACAAAAAAAATTCAATATTATTACTGTATATGACACTATTCATGATCCTGACCAGGAGACACAGCTGGAAGAGGCATGAATGTATGACCCAGTGCTTATGTGTTAAGTAAATACTTTTTTCTATGCCATGTGTATATTAAATCCTTTTGTCTTTGACAGGAAGAGGAGGACGAGTACGCTCCTGAAAACGTGACCTTTGCCCCAAAAGATGTCATGCCCATTGACTTCACGCCTAAGAACGACCCCCGTGGCCTGGGCTATCGGGGCCTCGACCCCCATCAAGCCCTGACAGGCTTACCAGGAATGGGGCACATTGACCTCTTCACCCTGGACTCTGACCGGACCAGTAACCTCCTGGGAACCGGTGGGCGGAAGCACCGGCGGAAGGGTGGCATATCAGGAGAGGTATGGCTGAAGACCCATCGCTGGAGCTTCTGATGCATCTGCTGTGTCAGTACTGCTCTCCGACATCGAGGTTGCGAAAGTAATCAGTTATTCGCTCTCGAAAGTACTGTAATTCATGGAAATGATGTATCATTAATGATGCCTGTCATTACTAAAGATTTTGTAAGCAAGCGGTTCCTTACGGTTCCCTGGTGGCTTAGAAGTCAGACTTAATGTAGCTTCCGGATGGAATTCTGGGTGGAGCAGAGAACACAGTTAATGTGCTGTGTCACAGGCGATAAAGTCTCGCTGATTAGCCACTGTGTCACCGTACTTAGCAGCCTAATCTGGGCTCTGTTCGTAGGCGTTCGGAGTGGGGGCACTGGAAGATGCTGACGCTGACATCTATGACAGGGACACACTGTCCAATTACGACTCTGTTCTGGGGGCAGAGGAGCCGGGCGACGGGCTGTATGGCTGGACGGCTCCAGCACAGTACAAGAAGAAGCCGAAAGGTGCGAGTGCTCATTCTCAGGCTGATATTAACCCTCAGTGTCAGTCGCTGTGCGGATGGGTATCTGCTCTGAAGAATTCATCCCTCAGTTCCTGCGTGTCAGCAAGCGCTGTTATATACAGGAGACCCTCTGTCATCATGCACACAATCTGTTCCTTATAGAACTCTTATGGGGAAACTTCAGTTTATTTATCAAATGCGCAGACAGCGGTAGATGCAGGCAATATAAGTCATGGTAATGCTTAATAGAAATATATAATAAAACTTAACAAAAGTATTTCAAATAAAAAATAATAATAATCATAATAAATGGATTTGAAGTGAGCTAACGTGCAGTGTTCACACTAACAGCCTGATCCACTATTGAGGCCTCACTGCTTGCCGGTAGAAACTATTACGGAACCCATTGTCCGTGAGCTGACACTCCGATGCCGGAACCCATTGTCCGTGAGCTGACACTCTGATGCCGGAACCCATTGTCCAAGAGCTGACACTCCGATGCGGGTTCTGCGTTTAAGGGTGGACCTGGCTTTCTTGAGGCTTTTAGTTGTTATATTATAATATACAGCTGGTTTCAGAACTCGTGCCTTTTTTATATAGCACTCAAGATTCCCCCCTATGCACAAAACTCTGTCTCCATTTTTAATCCATGGACAGATGGCTGTCTCTGTCCGGCCGGACACTGTCTGTCCATGCAGCTGTCCGCCAGCTTAAATAGTTCATCATCCTGCACCTTCTCTGCTTTACTGCAAGGCATTATTTTTACAGCTAACGGTAATGACCAGCTAACTTCTTGTAGAAGATTCTACTGAGATTGCTATGTGGGCATCGAAGATGACATCCAGCAAATGTTAAAAAAAATATCTCGGCAGATGACAGAGAACGATATTTGAGAAATGACTCATTTGAGCAGGCTTTGCAAGCCAGTGCCTGGTATGAGGAAGATTATGTTCATCAGCCGACATGAACAGAATCTCCTCTTACCGGTAAATCTAATCAGGACCATGAAGCGTGGTGGAAGAACGCATCGTGCATCTTGTATTACTGTAACACAGGTTCATTTAGAAAATTAAGCAACGTGTGTGTGTGTGTGTGTGTGTGTGTGTATAATTATATATAGCCATAACTCAAAATAAACTGTAGCCAAATACGACTTATTTCACACACTTTATTGGTAGATGAGCCGGTGGTGTTGCCTTTGTTGTCTCAACAGATGCAAAGTAGGGTTGACAGTCAATGTGATTAGAAAACTTGCTTAAATGTTAATTGTATTTTCTCTCCTGTTTTTCTGCTTGCTCATCAGGATCTAGCAGGGATGCGTCCTACCTGGGCAAAATCCTGGAGGGCTTCACGTTGGCTTCCCAGCCCTCTGAGAATAAGACAGTAGGTGGCTCCTCTCAGATTCAATATAAATCAAGATTACCATGTCAGTAAACATTAGGGGTGTTTTATTGTGTGTATTTTTTTTGTCTTGTTGATTTGTCTATTTTTGTCTGAATGATTTTTCTGTGAGTAATGGACCATGAGTCTGCAAATAAATAAAGATTGAGATTGATTGAGTATGACTGGTTGACCTCTCTGCACCTTCTGAACCCGCCCCAGATATTTCCTCCTCCTGAGCTTCCTCGGAACTACAGACCAGTGCACTATTTTCGCCCCGTGGTGGATCCGGCCAGCAGCAGTCCGCTGGTAGCCCAGGTTCTCATGGAGTCAAAGGGCCACATGCCCCAGCAGACCCAGGAGAAGGGGCGACACCAGCTGGATGCCCCCCAGAGGAGAGACTTGCTGGGGGAGTCCTCTCTGACAGGTGCCAACACTCTCCTGCCTCTTTTGCTTGTGGGATTCATCCACGGCCGTGCTGAGAATCATCTCTCCCTGTTGCTCAGAAATGCGGTGGCAGTTGTGTGTCCTTAAGATTATGCACTGTTAGCATCAGTATTAAAGCAGAACTCCAACAAGGCGAAGCCGTCCACCTTTAACATTCCTTAGAAATATTCCGGGCAGGATGACATTGGAACATTTACCAAAAAATTTAATGTTATAATGGTATGAAATCCAAGATGTCAATATGAAAGAAGGTGGTGTCCTCGTCACTGCTATCTGCTCACTGAGAAGAGATACAAGGATTCTGTTCATCCGCATCCAGGACCACCCGTGTTTAAAGGCTGCCTTATTGAGTCCCATAGGTACCGCTGTGCCTGATCAGAACAGGCTCTGACTCTTGATTTCTCTGTCAGCCGGATCAGCTAATCTCCTTGTAGCCCCTCTGACCTTCAGATGCTGGGGGTGTCCTCAGGTCAGGTCACATGATATCATCTCCGCAAGCGGGTCTCCCGCATGTGTTGCATTGTCTTCTGATGATTGCTAGGTTTCAAAACATTCATTTATACAAGAGATTTTTGTTCCTTTCTCATGAGTCCTTGCTGTTGTGAAACTGAAGAAGTGCAGCTTGCTGAAAATCCTCTTTTCTGTTGTGTATCTGAGTCAATCTGCAATCTAGGTGGACTGGCCAGGAAGTGAAGCATGGAAATTCTGCTTTTTCTGAGTTTGTGATGTTTTTGCAGGCATGTATGCTTTGGACTGTAAGTTTCTTACTGTCACATTTAACCGAACCGTCAGCTCAGTGTGACCTCTGACCTGGCTGGTGATTCATCCTAGCGACATGAATGCCGCTCGTCCACATGGGTCATGTGACCTTTCTCCCCACCCCGGGCACCTTCCATCCACGAGGGTCCTGCCAGTGCGCATGCCAGCCTGAACCCCCGAGGCCCCCGTCGTGAAGCAGCCCTCCCTTCTTCACCGGCAGCTTCTGGGCCATGAATCGAGTCCCAGATGTCCGCTAGCTTCACAGCTTCACAGCATGGACGAATATTTGTAATGGCAAATGGGAAACATGCAGTCCCAAATGTAATCTGAAGCATAGTGATGCTTTATTAATCCCCATGGGGAAATTCTCCCCCCCCCCCCACTTACCTCATCTTGTCCTCTATGGGACACATGGCCACATATGCAGGTGAGAGTAAGGTAAAGAGACTTGTTGAGGCTGTGCACCATCACCTTTGAAAGTTTCCCAGTTGTGGGCCTGAAAAATGGCCCCGTTGTATAAAACGCCAAACCATACAGGCATATGTTTTAGGAACTGCGTGGATAATAGGTTGCGTAAATGCTTGTTGAGTATGAACCTTCGTCATTTCAAGCTTCCCGTGGCACACAAAGAGAAAATGAAATAAAATGTTACACTCCCAGTTCAGTGGTGGAAATCTAAAGCTGTTCTTGCTAAGAGATAAACTCTCTCTCCCCTGGAGAGGCGATGACAGCCCTCGTGAAGATCTGCCGCTGTCCATTAGATAACACGAGGGATGTTCTAATCTTATCTCAGCCATTCTCCATAGCAGCCTAGCTGTAGGGACACAAGGCCATTTGAGCTTGGCCAATCCTACAGCCCCCCCTCATAAGCACGCAGCGCCCCCCCTGCACATCTCTGATAAAAGGACAAATGAGTTTTATTTGAGTTTTTAGAAACATCAAAGCCTCACGTGCCGTGTGATGTAACAGAGTGACATCATCACTGTCAGCAGTGCAGTGGGTGGGGAGGAAGGCTTCTGCTTGAGTGACTGACTAGAGAAACTGGGAAGTTTTTGAAGTTGCTTTGGATCAGCTGCTGTGCATCGTTCTCCACACTAGCTGCTGCAGTGAAGTGTAGGGATCAGCTGCTGTGCGTCATTCTCCACACTAGCTTCTGCAGTGAAGTGTAGGGATCAGCTGCTGTGCGTCATTCTCCACACTAGCTGCTGCAGTGAAGTGTAGGGATCAGCTGCTGTGCATCATTCTCCACACTAGCTGCTGCAGTGAAGTGTAGGGATCAGCTGCTGTGCGTCATTCTCCACACTGGCTGCTGCAGTGAAGTGTAGGGATCAGCTGCTGTGCGTCATTCTCCACACTGGCTGCTGCAATGAAGTGTAGTAAAATTTCTCAGTCGGGACCATGGTACTGCCCCATAGATCAGTGCAATTCCGCAATAAATCTGTATTTATCGCATGTCTAGCATGTACTTTAATCCTTTGATAAACGCACATTAATGATGTTGGATATTTGATACAGTACGAGGTCAAGGTGAATGATGGTAGGGCAAAGATTAAAGGCTGCTATTCCATAGGCATACAGAGGAGTGGACATGCATGCTGCACAGTGCTTTTCTTTCTTATTTTCAGATATTTTAGTGCAAATCTTTAATAGGCTGCTGCTATTACTTATTATGAATTTTTTATTTTAATACTTGCCTTGTGATGGGCGTGCACTCTCTGGGGTTGTTCACTGCCTTGTGCCTGTGTCTTCCAGGATAGGCTCCAGATCCTCATGACTGCATAGGACAAGCGGGGATGGATGGATGGATGGATGGAATTTCTGTACTGATATTTTAGGAATTTGCCAGTATCTGGAAGATACAACAGCTTTTACTGTATCTCTGATGTCCTGGTCTGTAGGTCCAGCCTCAGTGTTTGACCTGCTGGATAATAAGGACAAGGAGCGACTGGAAGGCATCCGGCGGTTGGCAGGGGTCGCTACAACGGGAGCCATGTCAGAAGAGCGCAGGGCGGCCATCGTGGCAGCCGGAGTGGCCGGCGCCGCCGCCAAGGCGTCCCGGAGCACCCTCTCCAGCCTCCCCCAGACGCCCGGCCCCGAGGAGGTGCTCAGTGCCTGGCGTAGCCCCACGGCCGACATCTCCCGCGCCTTCAGACCGTTCGAGAAGAATCCGCAGAAGCAGGCGCGCTACGACCAATACATCAGCAAGCTCAAACAGGGTCACAAAGGTGCTTCATCTGAGCCGGACGCACGGCGGAAACACTAGGCCAGGCGCTTTCTGTCTGAGTAATTACTGCAATTAACCAATTAATAAATGTTAAGGCAGAAAGGCCAAGGCTGGCATTGCCCAGCAGCTGTACGTCCGGAGGCCTGAGGCCGACGAGAAGCTGAGGTGTTCCAGCACATGAGCGTTGTAGCATTTTTGCACTGGTTTCTAAAAGCCAGCTGACACCGAGGGGCTTACAAGTCACGCCGCCCCTGTTTCCTGGTTCGGTCCAGATGCCTTGGAGTCCAGCCTGGACGGCGGCATGACAGAATGGGAGCGAGGCCGCGAAAGGGACGAGTTTGTGAGGGCGGCCATGCTCTACAAGCCCAGCAGCTCCACCCTGTCCTCCAGGTTCACCAGGGCCAAGCGCGAGGACAACGACGACATGGTGGAGGTCGCCCAGGAGCAGGAGGTAGGGCCACAAGCCCCCGGCCCATGCAGGAACGGTCAATTTCTGGGCAGCCTCGACTATAGCTCTCTCTCAATCACTCTCTCCTCTCAGGGCGATGTGAATGACAAGCAGTCAGCGGTCAAAATGAAAATGTTCGGAAAGCTGACAAGGGACACCTTTGAGTGGCATCCCGACAAGCTACTCTGCAAGAGATTCAACATCCCTGACCCCTACCCGGGGTACGCACCATGGGCTCCCGCCGCTGGCCTCGCCGGTAGCTCTGGCGACATTGAAGGCAGTGCACAACAGCTTGTCCTCTCTGTTCGACCCCCAGGTCTGGCTTAGTGGGATTACCCAAGATCAAGAAAGACAAGTATTCTGTGTTCAACTTCCTGACCCTGACGGACAGCAGACCGGAGTCCGGGGGGCCAATGGGAGCCCAGAGTCAGCCTGACTCGTCACCTTTAGCCGGTATGTCCCTCCCCCAGGCAGACTTAAATAGTCCGGCTTTAACTCACTCTTTCTTACCTTCTGCCTTACGCCCATTACGTTGATGATTTCAGCAGGCTCACGAGTGTTTAACTTGCACAAAAATATTCTGAGGGCAGAAGGAAAAATGATCAGAGAGAGAATCATATTGTAGAAGAGGTGGGTTCAAGCAACTAGAGGAGGTGGGACCAACCAATCAGATGTCTTGGTCCCGCCTTCAGTCTTCAGTCTAATTGGTTGTCTCTCTAACCCAATCATTTTTCCTTTTGCCTGCTGAAATCGAGGTAATGGGCTTAAGGCAGAAGGTAAAAAGAAATTAAACTCCCGTGAGCTTTCAGCAAGCAAATTTTCAACAGGCCTTTATGACTTCATGCATTTAACAGCGTAGGGTGTGTCCTCCCCCCCCCAGTATGAATAACACACATTTCCCTTGTACCTGAGCATTGGAAACTTGCCTGTCTTCGCATTTGTCTTGTTAGGCCCACAAAAGAGGGCGGAGCCAGGAAAGAAGTCTAGGTGGGACGTGTCGGAACGAGCAGGCCAGCCCAAGGACGCCCTCAGCACGTTCCTCAGCGTGGCGCGCAGCGAGGCTTCGACATCACAACAGCCCGCTAGCAGCCAGCCTGCCCCCGCCCCCTCCCTGACCCCAGAGCCCCCAGCACCGTCCCAGGTGCTGCGCTAATCCGCCGCGCATACACGTCACGTTGTGCCCAGTGGTCCGACATCCTGGTCTCCATAACGCTGCTGAGATCATTATCATCTAGAAAGTACTACCCTGCCCCTGGAGTGCCGGCATCCAGCAGGTTTTCTATCCCACCTGCTGAGTTTCTATCTGCCTGAGATCAGATGCAGTTCATCAGAGACCAGGTAGGATGGAAAACCTGCAGGGTACCAGCCTCTCCTTGCTGTAGTGTAATAAAATTTACAGTCACTAAACTCCTTAAAGCTCCAGAAATATTTGAACGCATCATTCAGTCGTGCAATAGCTGAAAGGATACATCTTAATTCCTTAATATAAAAATACCGATAATGGACTTAAATTGCATTTTATAGAACTGAAAAGCAATAATGAACCGTTTAATCTGGAATGTTGTCCTCAGTTCTTTACTTTTAATATTATTATTAAACACACTTCAGTATGGAATCAGAATAGTGACATATATACCTGTATGTGTACTTTCCAATTTTCACCAGTAAAATGAAAATTGCTCACTGAACACAATTTTCATTCGCAAAATGCTGAACAGAAATGCGCGTCACATGATCTGTACTTCTGTATGAGGATTTGTGAACGAACGTGAAAAACATTTTGTAAATACACATAAATATTTTTTATAAACAAAACTTCTTCATAAAAATATTTTTTTACAAAGATAGAATGGTTTTCAAGCACAATACCTGCACTGCCAGTCCAAGGCCTCTTGCAAATACCAGCCTGCGAGTGAAAATTCACATTTGCGCACATAAATTATTTTGTCACTAACTTGCCTGGCGCTTTGCTGATAAATATTTGCTCACATAGCCACCAATCAATTTAATTCATCATTCTATCTTTGTAAAAAATATTTTTATGAAGATGTTTGGTTTGCATGTGCTCCCTGTGTCGTCGTGGGGTTTCCTCCGGGTACTCCGGTTTCCCCCCACAGTCCAAAGATGTGCTGAGGCTGATTGGAGTTACTAAATTGCCCGTAGGTGTGCCTGTGTGTGTGAATGGTGTGTGGGTGTGCCCTGCGATGGGCTGGCCCCCCGTCCAGGGTTGTTTCCTGCCTCGTGCCCATTGCTTCCGGGATAGGCTCCGGACCCCCCGCGACCCAGTAGGATAAGCGGGTTGGAAAATGGATGGATGAAGATGTTTGGTTTCGCATTTACAAAAAATATTGACATGTATTTGCAAAATGTTTTTCACGTTATTCTGACTCCATACTTCAGCATCCCAGGTAATGTGTAGAGTGGCTTTGATGTTTTAAAGGGTGAGATTGTGTTGGAAGGTTGATGCAGCAGATGTTCTGTCTCAGCTGCCACCAGGAACACAGCAGCCCCAAGAGGAGGAGGAGGAGGAGGAGAAGGAGAGCAGGCCTCCCATGGACCTCTTCAAAGCCATTTTCGCCAGCTCATCAGATGAGAAGTCTTCATCATCGTCAGAAGACGACAGTGAGGAAGAGGATGATGAAGATGGCCACCAGCAGGTGGAGCTTCAGCCACCTGGGCCAGTCAACACTGGAATGGACCCGTCGGCACTAGCAGTCCTAAGTTCAGCTGGTCTGGGCGCTGGTCCGGGCGCTGCTCTGGGCGCTGCTCCAGGTGAAAATGCTATAGATGGCAGCCCCTTCCTGCCTCATGCGCAGTAAAATGTAGCCGCAGCCTCAAGGCTAATAGCTGTGCCTGTTTGTTAAAAGGACATTTTCACTGCTTTGCTTGGTCCTTCAGAAGCGAAACCTCTCCCAGAGCAACCCAAGGTGCTCGCTGCCCCTTCTAAGGAACAGAGACAGGAAGAGGAAGAGTTTGGACCTAAGTTGCCACCCCCAACATCTTCATGCAAGTCGTGTTTATTAACCAGTAAAAAGCTTAGCCAGTGAACAGTTCGGTCCACACATTTCTGATTAATTTCAGCCCCTTCTGTAGCCTGATCACTGATCAGATGAGTACTGAAGGTCAGCTAATGACAGATGATGGTGAATAAAGTAAATCTTCAGATTCAGCTTTACAGCTTTGAGGCCAGTTCTGTTCTCAAAGGTGTCAAAGACGCATGTAATATTTATATTTTGATGAACCGTGTATCTTTTGTTTAAATTTCATAAAAGGAATCGCATTTTAATCTCACAGGGCCGCAGCTCCCAGCATCCTCAGCTGTGCCCCAGGGCGACACCCAC
>JABFEB020000008.1:10495740-10517449 GCA_019775895.2 Stomatorhinus ivindoensis | reverse complement strand
CCACCACGGCGCCCTCTGCTGCCCTCCAGGCATCCAGGTGCTGTAACGATTCTCCCCTTATCCACTCTCTCCTCTGGTTTTCAGCACAAGAAGAAGCACAAAGGCAAGAAGAAGAGGAAGAAGACGAAGAAGAAGAAGCAGCCAGGCCCCGAGGAGTCCGACGGCACTTCCGATGGCTCTGAGGACAGTGACGGTGACGCAGACCGCCTCCCTGGTGGCATCTCCACAGAAGAGCTGGTGACAAGGTGAGTTTAAGCCCCCCCACGACGTTCTCTTTCTTTTATCCATGTGCTAGTTCTCCAAACAGCCTGACTACAGTAAGAAGAGTAACGTGTCCACATGCCTGTTTCCCTCTGTTATGCAGGCTGAAGAGTCTCCGTGGGAAAAAGTAGGAGTGATCCTGCAGCAAGCGTCCAGAGAGCCCGTGTCCTCTATGAGGACAGTGACCTCGCGCTGGTTGTCATGGCATACTGTGCTAAATGTAGCGCCTGGAGCCCCCCGACGCGGCCTGCTTCCTGTACGTGGGGGAGCTGCGCCGCTGGCTGATTAGCCAGCCTATTAAAGGGCCCCTGACCCTTCCGGAAGATTTTTTTTTTGATCGGTTGGTTGATTTATTTGATTTAAATTTGATTGCAAACTGGCATCTGAAGAAACAAAACTTTTATGAAATAAAATACTGTATTTTGAAAATATTTCCAATTGCTTTATCGTTTCTCTAAATTACATGTACTTTGCGGTTTTGTATAAGTGCGTATGCCTTGCAATAGACCATCATTCACAGCAGGACCTTACATCCGGGACACATTTGAACAACAATTTTTTGGGGCTTGTTTAGATTCCTAGTGAGGCTTCTGATCTGAGGTTTTAAGTTACGTAACTGGGTAAATGCTTTAGTGTTTAAAGATAAGTAATGGGCACTCATCTTTTCTCTTGGTACGTCGGCATTAAATCTCCATGTGTGTTTTTGGAGTGAATAAGACATATATTATACTATGTTCTTTTCTCATCTCATTCTTGGTAGCAGTCATTTATCTTTCTGGTTTCTGTTTAATACTAGATGTTCTACAGGGAAAATACTGTAAATATCTGAAGTGTATGAGAAGGCAGTAATCCACTTACGGCAAATGGTAACAGTCCGATGACTAATCACCCTAGAAAAGAGAAACACTGAAGGGGACCGCCTTTCAGTAGGAGTGTTCGATCTGCTACTAATTACCCGGACGGCAGTTTCACACACAGAAATCTCAGTGTTAAAGCAGCAGTGCTCTCCATTTAGACGACAGCGTCGGTGTGACCGAGCTAAGCAAGACGACTGAGAGGGGGGAGGGAGCATCGGTACAAGCAATTGTGTGAAAGTGAAAACACATTTAGCCGTCTTCCAAAATAACAATTCAAACAGATGGGTTACACATTAATGTGTCTCAGGTTTGCTAATTGTTTCAGCGTCTTGTTAGATAAGATTATTCTAGCATCCGAGGAAAAGTGCGTTGCATTCTTGCCAGAACTACATTTTCAGCTGCCAAAATTCGTTTTTGAGTTTGTAATCTTTCACCCCTGAATTTGTTGAACGCTTGTTTGTGCTTCATTAATAGTTTGTTAAAACCTTGTTAAAAGAACCTTGGATCATGCTTTAATATACAGCTTGGCAAAGTAATATTCCTCCTCCTTTCCTGCTGCCTCCCACCGTCGTGTTCAAAAATATACTGTCTGTACTAAGACACAGACCACAGCTTATTGATTAAATTTATGTACGGATTCTGAGCTGCATTAGGAGCAGTGCAGTTAATCTTTTTCCAAGATAAAAGTGTGGTTCCTGAACCTTCAGGTAATGAGTAGATCAGGCAAGGCCCACTTTTCCACCATTAATTGCCTTGTGAATAAGTCAGATGGCTTGAAAAGGCGTCAACTCTGGTTGGATTATCTGACTTCTGTGTTTAAGGCAGAAAAGTATTATCCTTGCATACTTAAATACAGCTAAGCCAAAACTGGGAAAAAATCTACACATCGTCACCCAACAGGTGCAGGAAGGAAGACGATACTAAGGGATTATTTCTGTGTGAGCAACTTGTGTTCCATAAAATAGATTAACATTGTTGTTAGTAGTCTTAGCACGTCTGTGCTGCAATGGCAGACTTTCGTATTCAAATCTAATATGCAGCAAATTAAGAAAACGGCTTTCTCTTCCAAAAGCTAGAAATATCTGGTATTATGAAAGCTAGTTCCTACAAGGCTTCTGTCCTCTGTTCTCTGCAGTCAATGTCTGTTACCAGGCAACCGAGTAACAAAGGCCCTCCCTAGATAGAGGGACAATGGCTTTCACAGAATCAAAACTATAAGGTTACGCGAAAGCATTTGGCCCTTGAAGGATTATCGAAAAATATGGTATATCTTCAACTCCGCTAGGAAAACATTTGCTTAAACACAGGCAGTTTTCCAAAAGATCGGAGATATAGCTTTAGGCTAGGGAACTGTACAGCACCTCATCACTGTGAAGCAATGCACATTTTGGAGTAGACTTCTGCTATTTGATACTGGGACTACATTTGTTAATATGTATAGATATTTTACCACTGAAAACACGTACCTATACAAACACTGAGACATACAAAGTTATTTTCTCAGGGGATATTCATTGTATCCTGGACAAAACCCTGATTGCATGGGACACTGAAAGCAGCAAAATTCTCATGAGTCATTTTCAGGTTTCTTTGTAATATTGTAACATTTGAGCTTCCAGCAAAGAAACTCCAGAACCAGATTAAATTCCATGCTCACTGTGTGTGTGTCACCTGCTTTTATTCCAAGCTGTTCCTCTGGTTTAATTGGTCCAATTTGTAGTTAATTATGCCAATCATTTATACAACAGATTCAAAATTATCTCAGGAGCTAATTAAATAACTTTTGGAGGGGTGTTGCTCCTTCAAACTTCAGAACTGAAGACTGGACGTTCTCCTGAGTATTTTGGCCCCAGTGACAGGAGGTCTTTTAGTGTCTTGCGCTGCTGGGACAGTCAGGTTCTGGATGTGTGTTTTGCTGCAGTGTTCAACAGCCGAAGGTGGCTCCCTCACCTCCTGCAGCATCTCAGAGAGGGGGGAGCTGGCAGCGTCAGCCACCAGCACTGAGAATGACATCTACCTCACCTGTACTGACACAGCAAAAACAGCTCATCACATTGAGGGTAGGATGCAAAGACATTCAACTTACAGGAAAAAAGACTCAGTGAGAGTTACAAATTTATCATTGTAAACTACATGTTTTTTCTAATAACTAGACATGGTTGTCATGAACAATTAGTATCAGTTTTATTATTGTTATCTTCTGTACTTTTGTACATTGCATTACAATGTTGCAAAGTATTACAATACCGATTATTGTGTGTTGCAGTTTTTATTGTTTACTGCTGCTGCACTAATAGTCTTGTATCCTACATTGTGTATTCAGTACATTGTATTGCGTCTTTAGTTTTTATTTGTTGTCTGTTTTTCCCTGCTAATCCCTGCAGCTTTCATCTGGTACCAGTATTCCAGGGAAACTACTCATTGTTCTCATAGTTTTTTGTAAAGTTATAATAAATGAAAATAAATCTTTCGTAAAAATTGAGTGAATATCCTTTAAAATTATATAGATTGATCCATGTAATTATTTCATTATTTTCACCAAAATTTATTCCAAATGCATCACAATTTCATGATCACAATTAAACGAACAGTACTTATGGGTTGTGTGATGTAAAAAAATATTATGTGGTATATTTATTCCACCAGATATCTGATGCTATTATTTAATGATATTTTTAAATGAATACAAAAGTGCAATGCAATTTAAAAGTAAAATAAAATGCTTTACAAAACCGTAGTAGAATTCGGTGTGGGAGATGTGTGCCGCAGACCATTACAATCTGATTATCACCAGATGCTAGTATAATCCCCAAAGTGAGTGTGTTTTCAGTGTGTCTGTGAACAAGAACATCACGTTCTGGGGCCTCATTTCTCTCAGAGCCACCCGCTCCATCAACAGGTAATGTGTAGTCGACACAAAGTGCATTAACATTTTATTCTATTTTGCCACGTCTCCTGTTATTTTATTTTACGATTGTTATTTCTGCAATAGATAGTTTTTTTTTTTTTATCACAGAGTTCCGCAACCCAACTGAATAAGCAATTGTTGAAAATGGAGTGATAGACAGATACTTCTATGGCATAAAGAATTATTTAATAGAAGGTTGAAGCAAGTGTATCTTTCCATGCCAGGTTTTCAGTTATATAACAGAGTTGTGTCACCAGAATGTCCATGCAAGCCGAGATCAAGTGCAATCTTATGAAAATTACTGCTCACATGTTACTGAAAATGTTCAACTGCTACTGAACCATTATGGAAAGCCCCTCTATTGTCGTGAGAAAAGGCTGGAGGAAAACACAGCTGGGTGTCTGCTTTTCTGATCTCCTTTCTTTTTTAAGCACTGAAGCAGCGTGTCACAGATTTGGTATCCTGTTAATCTGCTTGTTATGAATTCTCCCTCCATTGGTTTTATAAGCCCCGTAAAGAGAAACCAGAGGGATCCGGCGACGTTCTAAAGGCCTGGTCTACATTCAGTGCATTTATGGTTCCCTGGGGTCTAATCTGGGTGCAGGCAGCACAAGCAGACTGAAGGATCCCAGCAAGAGAACCTGATCTTTGACCAAAGGGGCTTGGCCTCCCATGGTTTTCAGGGATTTGAGCTACGTCCTTCGACGCAACACCGATGGATCACACATGTACTGGAGAGTATAACACAGACGTCTCCTTTAAATGGGATTTCTGCCTTTGATGGGAGATTACCTAGAATGTCAGCCACAGCTACCCACTGCAGCTTCGGACTGCGCACTATATCTGCCCCAGTGTCAGGAACATTTCATCCATGATGTTATTCTACAGGAGCACAGCATCATGGAATCTGTCACTACCTGCATTAGAGCAGTGTTTCCCAACCCGGTCCGTTGTGACCCACAGTCGGTCCATGTTTTTGCTCCCTCTGAGCCCCCTGTCAGACAGTCCACATTTTTTGCTCCCTCCCAGCTCCCTACCAGAGCAAACACATGTTCTGTCTTTGGATGCCTGAGGACCAGATTGGGAAACACCGATTTAGCATATCACCACATTACAAAAATCCGTGGGGTGATTCAGTGGGTAAATCAAAATTGTACCAAAGCTGTAACAAAACATCGATAAAAATGATCAAATAAATAGGAACAGAGCAAAAATATATCCTAACCATGGCCTGGGATTCTTTACTTGTGATTTCTGTGGCATGGGGGGCTGAAGATCAGTTGGCGTGACAATGTGAAATCACCGTAAGGCAGCCACACACACTTGCCATCTCACCATTTCACGATCATCAGTCCTCTGATGACTGGATCCGTCTTTCTGATTTCAGCACGCAGCACCAACTGTTGCTTCACCGAAAATGGGCAGTTCTTGTCCAGGGCATCACGGCAGCACCCCTGTCCCCAGCTTTGAGATGTGCAGACACACTTGGTGGCCTGGCCCTCAGCAGTGGCAGTAGCAACACAGTGGGCTTCTTTGTATCTTCTGTTGATAGAAAAAAAACCATCACATCCCTCACATCTCAGCATTCAGAACCTAACTCCCATTTCCCATGTACAGGCACACAGCTATTAACTGAATTTGTTCACAGATTTCAATACCTGCAATTTTACTTAAAGTTAGATTTTATAGTTAACTTCTAATGAACGGTGCTCTCTGTTCTCTTTATGTGTCAGTGACTAATCTTAATCATCTTTAAATGTCACACTCCCGCTATAGTGTGTTACTCTGAAATAGATGATGAGGTAGCCAGTGTCAGATTTATATAAGATCACTTTGCCTTGAGGAGTATTTAACAAGTTCAAATATCTTGTTCTAATAAGTATTAAATATACTAGAGAGGCACCCTTCTGCATATGCTTAAACAAAGACAAGAACAGATCATTCTTATTCAGTATGTTTAAGGAAAATTAAATCAATAAAATAAAGAATAGTGCAAGCCTCTGCGTGCACGTATTTAGCTATGTATAGGTACACGTTAGTATTTAATAGATTACAGACGCTCCTCTACTTACAAACTTTCAAACATATGAACGAAGTGGACTGCAAGTCCAAATTATGCTCATTGGGCTCCTGTTTCCAGGCCGCAACATCTATTTTTTTCTGTGCGCTAATTCCGCCTACTACGACTTCCGTCCACTACTCCCGGCGTGCAGCAGCGTAGCGTGCATACTCCCAGCATCCTAGTCCTTAGTACTTGTGTATACCCTTAAAATTTTGCTGAATAACGACTTACCAACGTTACAAGTTACGAACGGCCGTTCGGAACATATCTCGTACGTAAGTAGAGGAGCATCTGTATTGTTAAATAATGTATGATATGATATAATAGGGTATTTTCAATATCCATTAAACCAATGTTTCTCAACCTTTTTTTATCCAAAGACCTTCCATGGGTAGAAAAACATGTTTGCACTCTCCCCACACATAGGTTATTATCAGGGATTGACATAACTGGTACGCAAGTACGCATTCGCCTTTAAATACGTGCGACAATCGATTGTTTGTACTTATTTTTGTAAATTTGCGCTGCAATGACAAGAAAATACCTACGCTAAGTGGAGTTAGCAAATAAAGATTAAAATGCATTATACTTTGTTTTCATGACAGCGCAAATGCACATAGATAGATAGATAGACTTGAGGGTGTCAAGACCAAGACACTGCCGAGACCAGAGGGTGTCAAGACCAAGACACTGCCGAGACTTGAGGGTGTCAAGACCAAGACCAAGACACTGCAGAGACCGGAGGGTATCAAGACCCAGACATTGCCAAGACTTGAGGGTGTCAAGACCAAAACCAAGACACTGCCAAGACTTGAGGGTGTCAAGACCAGGACATTGCCGAGACGGAGGGTGTCAAGACCAAGACACTGCCGAGACCGGAGGGTGTGAAGACCAAGACCAAGACACTGCCGAGACCGGAGGGTGTGAAGACCAAGACCAAGACACTGCCAAGACTTGAGGGTGTCAAGACCAAGACACTGCCGAGACCAGAGGGTGTCAAGACCAGGACACTGCCAAGACCGGAGGGTGTCAAGACCAAGACACTGCCAAGACCGGAGGGTGTCAAGACCAAGACACTGCCGAGACTTGAGGGCACAAAGACCAAGTCCAAGACCAAGACACACTAAGGCGAGACCAAGACCGAAAACAGACTAGAATCGACATCACATTACTCAGATCAACTGTAGAGAAAAAAGGCATTGCTGTAACGTGTCCTTACTCGTTAAATCAATTCATGTTATCTTTTCAATTATATTGTCCATATGTCTCTCATTTAAAATCTCCCAGATTTGTCATAGTCACGAGGCCTAATGGAAAATAATATTCTCGGCAATCCTCTCCTATAACCATTTTATCAGACCTTGTCAAGGGAAAGAGATGGGATGTACCAGAAAGATGTTCATATTAAGTCTGTTATACCAGGGACAGAGGCATGCACTCACTAGTTAGTAATAATTTAGTAAAGTGCACAGGTGGAATATTCAGGTGCAGAAAATATAAATCCAAACCAAGTTTTTGTTTCAAGAAACCAGTTGACTATAAAGAGTCACAGTTACAGAGAACTCAACTGGTTGGCTTAAACAAAACCTTGGTCTGGATTTTCTGGACCTGAACCATCCACCTCTGGTAAAGTTCAGAGGTATGTGTAAAATGCAGACCTTCACTTTGCTTTAACCACAGAAATATGCAGGCTGTTGTGAAGGAGAGGCGTCTGGATGTTAAGGTTGATCCTGTTGTTCCTCTACGCTGTTACTGATCTCCTTGGTTACCAAGAGCAACTAGTATAACCTTGTTCATATTCCATTTTGCTAGCTTCAGTTCTAGTGTCTGGTGCCTTTGACCAAGTTTCTGCTCTGTAGAAATCTGATGCGGTAGCCGACCCTGTGAGGTAAGGCAGCCAATCCTAGTTCACATGCCAGCCAGCTCCCCTTATTCTGCTACCGTGTGTTTTCCTTGATACTGCTAGAACAAAGGGAGTCACCGTCATGATGATGAATTTTCCCATAGTAAATCGCTCTCATGTTTTGCATGCATTTGATGACTTGCCCTGTGTGTGACCCCCCCTCCAGGGACATAAGGACTGGGTGATGGATGTGGCAATTGATGCCCGCAAAAAGTGGGTTTCTTCAGCCTCCAAGGTAGGTCCTGTGAGCCTCATTTATCGTCAAGACATCTTCATAGGTTTGGCCTTGACCTAAAGGGCTAATGAATTTCTAGAGACATCTTAAAAGAGGAGATAGAAGAAAGAAAGAAAGAAAGAAAGAAAGAAAGAAAGAAAGAGAAAGAGAGAAAAAAATTAGGAAAGAAAGATTGGGGGAACAATGTAGCCCACAGTTTAACACGTTCTCAGATTTTTTTTTTAAATGTCATAATCGATAGCTTATTCAAAATTTGTATGTGGCTGCAATGTTTAACATTCTTTAATGTAGAAAATCTAATTTTATTTTCTGGTAAGAAAATGTTTTTTACTGCAAATACATAACAGCACTTACTTTGACTGCATTTATGAACAGGTATTTCTAGGACGCGATCTTGCGGTTGTGAAACACTGAAGATTCAGAGGATTGTCCTGAGACTCGGCTATCCGGAGGAACCCGGAGTATTGGATGCCGAGTAGGATAATGAAGTATACCGCTGTAACTGAGACGCTGAGGTAAAACGAAGACTGCCCAGACCTAAGAAGAGCGTTTGTACACGCTGTATTTCGTGTCCTAGTGGCGAAATGTCGTCCAGTGTGAGGATTGTGGTAGGACGTCTTATGTGACCCATCTGGAGAACTCAGTGCTTAACACCAAGTGTGTTTTCTGCTGACTCAAGGCGTCCTCCAGATGTCTTCTGCCAGGACCACCTTGTCTTGGATTATTGCGTGCATGAATAGTAATGAAGTTTAATAAACGAACGTGGAAACTATTCCAATATTATTTTCATTCTGTATAATAATGTTAGCAACTACGAAATCGGGAAGTTCACAGTGACTGGCGCCCGGGATTACAAGCAGTTTCAAGCAAATTAGTTGCAGTATTACCAACACTGAGATAATCACAATATCTTGGGCGACGATAGAAGATACTTAATTTTTTGTGCGTTAGATTGTATATTATAAAAAGCGTTTTTTTGCGCAGTCTTACGCAGCGGCGCCGTGGCTTAGTTGGTTAAAGCGCCTGTCTAGTAAACAGGAGATCCTGGGTTCGAATCCCAGCGGTGCCTTTTTCTTATTTCCATTCTTTAATTTCTTGTATAATTTTTTTGTTACGTATTTTATTGCCGGTATTCATATAAATGAATGTCAAAAAGAACGAGCAAGGTATATATAAACGGGGAAAAAGTAATTCGGTCAAACGTACTATAGCCTATTAGTAGAGTTGGTTATATATTGATTTTAATTGAATTGCTATAAACCGTACTTTTCATTTTCCATAGTTTCATTAATCATTAAACGACGTTGTAGGCTTCAATGGAAATAACAGTTAAACATGCCAGAGATTATTGAGATTGGCGGTCGTGTACATTTTCGTCGATTCACCAAATGAAATTCTGGATCCCTTCTAGATAATTTAATACGGACTTTGCATCACAGCAACAGCATATATAATAAATACAAGCTATTTTATACACCATATCTTGTACGTACCCGTGCAAAAAAATTATTAGGCATATATATATATATATATATATATATGTGTGTGTGTGTGTGTGTGGGTGGGTGTGCGTGTTAATATGTACATTTTGTTTCTGCACTGGCAGTTTTATGTAAAGTAGCTTAAAAATTTATGGATTTGTACAGTTGGATATTTTTACTGGAGCAAATCATGGTAAATGATTCTCAGGCATACAACAGCACAGCTCCTCCTGGGACTTGAACCAGCAAAATAGGTGCAGAAAAAAAGTTGTGAGCCTTCTGTGCTTCTGGCCTGAAATAATTAAACACTAAGAGGCGCAGAAGGGTAAAACGGGCCGTCCCTCCTTAACCTCCTTCTGGTCCTGTGCTTGCTGCTTCTGTAACCACTAAGGACTTCATCAGCGATTTGTGAGCTCAGACTCGGTGCGATCACTGCAAAGTCAAACGAGACTCTGCAGCGAGCTCTAGAGGTCAGGGGACCTATGAGGTAGATGAGGGTTAGTAATGCCCTATCCGTACTAATTACACAATGCCTGATTAGGGCTATGACTGAATGATTATTACTCTGAGCACGCTCAGAAGGTACAGACGGCTGGGTGACTCAGAAGTGATCTTTGGATTATAACCGCAGATGGTTCTTCATCACAGAGCGCAGTGTTTTTCCTCTGTGTTTTTCTGAAGTATTCATATTATTTAAAATCAGATATCAGAGGCTTTCGATACAACCTTATCCACACCTCCTAGGTGACTGAACAAATACTGATGTTTCTCTTTTTTGTCTGTAAATGGTTTAGTAGTACCCATAAGTCCTGGATCTTTCCGGTGAATTGTAGCAAAGCCAGCAGACCTCACTGAACGGTAGCCAGTCCTGCCCACCATCCATGTCAATAACCTCCTGTCTCAACCACACTATGTGCGGCATTAACACCGTGTTATCAGGTATTCACTTCTGAAATTTTACAGGTATTTCCACTTTTGAAAATGTTATCTTTTTTCTTCCCCATGTGGTTTGCGGTGGTGGAAATACTGACACATGCCCCATCTGTTCTTGTATAGTGATTGTAAATTTCTGTAGCAAGACCATCTCTTCACATGAATATTAAATTGTCAGTCCGACAAAACAAGCATTGTGATCATTTAAGCACCTGTATTTGTTTGTTTATCTTTTTATTACAAAATACTGTTTATATCGGTGTATATCATGCATTTTGTCTATTTATATGGAAATAAATTAAATTTCCTCGGGTCTTATGTTTCCGTTTTGGGGTTAAATAATATGTCTTACCATTGTGGGTTTATTCAGAACATTTTGCGTTGAATATAACAGCAAAGCGCCAGCCACTCAATAATCAGTAGTCAGGGCACACATACGCTGTTGTGGAGCTACGTCATAAGTGCTGGAGCCAGGACTAATGCGTAGCGTTGGACATGCCTACGTTAATCAGGACTCTTGTGCTTTTGCGCATTGCGATATTCACAGTTCGTTTCACGAACAGCCAAAACTACCGCTGAAAGATTTATGCGATTTTAAGTGAAGTAGAAGTTCCGCAGAAAAACTTCAGTAACAAAGTAAATCTCATTCTGAAAATGCATTTTCAAAGTAGTTTCGACTCTTTCGTACATTTCTTATGCCGCCCTCCATCCGTCGGGGGCAGTATTTTTCGCCAATGTTCAGTTGTTCATCTGAAAGGACTGTCTTATTAATATCGAAAATACGGCGACAGTCGTAATATATTTTTGGTAAGCACGCGTTATTAATGAAATAGTGTCCCAGAGTTTCCCGGATCGTGTGGTACCTCGGTGTATTGCTTATTGCAGTTTCCATTGCTTACGCTGTAATGACACGGGAAGTTGTAAAGAAAATTAGGATTCGTGAAGCAGGCAGCGTGTTTTTCCTGCCACCTCTCATTTATCTTTTCCCAAGTTCTCCTTTGGTTGTATGAAATAAACAGTAAACGAATCCATCAGTTTCGGATTTCCTGTCAAGAGCAAATAAGTCTGTGCTGCCCCAGAGAATCGGAATTAAATTAAACATTTGTTCTATTTGTGGAGCCAGATGCGATGTTAGCTGACGGGAATGGGGACCCACTGCAGCGTTGCCCCAAAAGAACCCCCCCCTAACTGAAATAAACATGCATTTCAAAGCTGAGCGAAACAAAAGCGGAAGATCAAACAGCATTGTTGAGATTGGAGGTGTGTGTTTTCCTTCTCTCTCCCGAATCCACGTCACTGGGGATCATACAGATATATGCATTAATTTAAAGAGGCTTCAAGCACCGACCACGGAGGAAAACATTAGTCACCAGTTGGACTGGACGGCAGTGGCGTGCATCCTTCTCCGTCGCGCATCAAGCCGCCGGCATGGGCTGCGGGCACCGCACGCCTCCGTACAGCTCAGATCCCCCTTTATCCGCCTCGGTGCTGCTTGTGAGCAGGACAGAAGCTCAGGGTGAATCGGAGCCTGTGTGCTCCGCAGGGCACTCGGGATGATTGCGGTGCATGTCGATGGAGCGTTTTCCGCGATGGCAAAAAGAATCACCTAGGCTTTTTTGAACGATGGAATGGAAGGGGACGCCGGGGCTGCTTTTGGTGAAATGGATGTGTGTCCGATTCACCGTGGTTTGTGTCGGTAGGTGTTTAAGGGTGTGCTGCTTTTTCCCTGTTTGCATATAGGATCCAAGACGTCTCTGCTAAAAGAAGGAAGTCGTTCAGTCATTTTCTTGCTGCATTTTTCTTTTAAGAAGAAGCTAATTAAGCGTTCCTTAACGTTAAATTTAGCTTTTTGATGGGTGGAAAAGTCAATACGACCAGGCATTGTTGCATTTGTTTTCCATAAACGTAATGTAATGATGCTTGTTGCAGATTCACCTGCATAACAGCTGCGGGTTACAGAGGCGGTAATGTAATGTACTGGATAATGTTGAGGTTAATTGAGTTTCAACATGTAAATCGATTGTAGAATTTTAAGTTTTATTATAATTATTAAACAAAGCACCCCTTATCTTTCTCAAGTTTACCTAATTGTGTGCAATAATAAAGAATTTGGGTGCGCTGCAATTTAATGCGTGGCTTCCCCGTGTTGCTGAGTATTTTTATGGGCGGTAGTTTAAATGATTTTAGCTTGTAGACTGCAGATGGGAATCTGGCGAAAGCTGATGGCGTGACCGTGTCTTCTGCCCGGGATGCGATTTGCTTTGCGCCGCTTTGTCTGCGTCGCCCGGGGCTCGCGGGGTCCCGTCACTCTCCGAAATGCTGCTGCGTCCCACCCGCCGCCGCCCGGCGACATTGCGCCTGCTTACCTACTGACACTTGGCTTCGGTACTTGTTGTTGTTGTTGTTTTCTGGATCCACAGAAGGTGACTGGATATGTATTTGGCAGTTTCAGTTTAACGGGTATTGTTTAGGCAAGTTGTTAAGCAAATATTGGCAGTGTGAATTCTGTAAGGCAACACCATTTGACACCGATATTTTAAAATCCTAGAATGGCATTAAACACACTCAGTGTTAGGCCTAATATCAGCAGGAATAGGAATGAAGACCGTACGCATGGAGGTTTGAGTACATCAGGATAATCTAGGGGAACCCGAGGTGGTTAGACGCTCCCCCGTCGCGTGTGTCCCACCCCATAAAGTGGGGACATTGGTCCCTTTCAGGGCATTATTTCAGTGTTTCAAATCCAAGATATACTCAACACTGACAAAAAGGCTTGAATTAATTAATGTGAGCGTCTCTTCCCTTACTTAAGGACGAATGTGAAGTTTCCGGTGTCATGCCGAAAAAGGCATCCCTGCCGTAGAATGCATACCTGTCTCTAAATGATCGACTGGTCGCTGATCTGAAACGAGTTGAGCTACTTTGTGTAGTTATGCTAACGCAGTGCTAATCGATATCCCTGACCCTAACCTTTACCCTAACCATAACCCCCAAAACACCCGTAAAACCCTAACCCTAACCCTCCCCCAAAAAAACCCGAAAAGGCTGAACTCGTCAGAACACCGGCATGCATTCTACGGCAGGGATGCCTTTTTCGGCATAACACCTGGTTCCTAATGTAGAAATTCACGGTCAAACCGTGGACTTTGAGTTCTCTTAGAAGTCACTAAAATAACTGTAACCCCCATTGAGTATTGAATAATAATTGCAACGTGAAAGAAAACGGCGGAAAGAAATTATTATTAGGATATCTGTACTTTTTCTTGCTTTGAGTTATTTCTTTATTTTTTCAGTGATTGAAAGGCCTTTTCCGGCTTTTCCACTTTCGACATGCTGTTTGTATTTAGATGGAGCATGAGATTTTAAAAATATAAACAAATGGGTTCTGGAAGTGATATGTTGATTTATTTGCTGTTGTTAAATCTCCCCAGGTAACTGAGCTCGTTGTAGCAGTGTAGTCATCAGTACATGTCCTTAAACCACGACCAAGCTGTGAAACGAGCATTTGTTTTCTTGAAAATTACTGACGCTCATTAAATGAAGAAGATTGTTTCAGCGAAGATTCATATCATTAGGAACAGCTATGGGGGAAATGTACCACTTTACAATAAGGCTGCCTTTTGCCACTTATAAATTGAGCAATTCATTAATAAAAAGAGAACTATGTTATAGCGTGTTTATAATATTCTACTAGTCATTTACAAAATGTAAAAAGCTAATAACCTGATTATAAACCCTTTATAAGGGCAGTCTTATTGTAAAGTGTTACTGGAAAAAATATATTTGATACTCTGCAAAACATGTGTAGTTCTAACACACTCAACACATTTCATATCAATTTAGATCAGAAAGAAAACACATCTGTTGTTTTTCAAAATCCGCTGTTATGGGAGAGTGGAAAAGATGGTGGCACAAGCATTTAAACGTGGACATAACTGGGATTTGTAAGTTAAATATAGGATGACTGAGGTCCCACACCCAATGAAGTCAATGAAGGGGCAAAAATTGACAAATGCCTGGTGCTTTATCTCCAGTGACCAGTAAAAACGAACCAGTGCCCTCTATATGTTCTATATATAACTGCCATATGTAAGCCAGTGGAATGGTGTGACTGTAAGGAGCAGAGGAAGCAGGCGGACGGCCAGGCATGTCGTAGGGAGAATCCCCAGTTGCTGTGTGGACACCCACAGAAATTCCCACTTCCCCCCACTTTTTCCTTGTCACCATTGCTGTTCCCTTCTTCCGGAAAGTCCTCGAAGGACCAGAAGAGTAGTGAGATACACAGCTAAAGCCCACTGTCAATGCTGTAGGGAAGGAACATGCTAGTTGCTGTGCAAGCAGTGTCCCATGATGAGCTGATTGCGTTTCAGAAATTACTCTGTATCTCTTATTGGTATTATTACTAAGCAGCTGACTGTAACGATAAATCATGTCCAAAGAAACTTAGTTTTACTAGAGCTGTTCTGGTTGCGGTTCTGGTGGCTGCTACTTGCCCGAGCTGCAATCGGGTCCTTAAACCCCCCCCCCCCGCTTCCCATCTTTCTGGCTCTGTTCCTCCCTTGGTCATTGAGGTCGACATCCCGCGTGTCTATTTCTGCACTCGCGATTAGACGTCTGTTAACAGGCTGAAAAATCGTTAGATAGAAGTGCAGCAGAGAGCTGACCCTGCTATCCTTCAGGCCTGATGAGATCTCTCACCTTGATGTGATGGTGGTGTGTGCTGTGTGGTGGGAGGGGCCAGGATGCAGTTCATAGTGTGAGTGCTTCAGATTATTTTTTTTGCAGTATTGGTGGACAAGACACTTTTACCCCCAAAAATATCAGTCATCTGTATTATTGTGCACATGCATAATGAAATGAGGTTATTGGTGTAAAAAAGTTCAAATTGAGTATGTTGCATTGTAGGTTAGTTAACCTGCTCCGATGAAATTACAGCAGACCCTCTTCTGAATAGGGCCCAAGTCCCTGTTCTCTTCTCCTGCTGCCCTACCCAAGTGATAAAACACTCGAATTGTGTGTCTATAGACTGTTAAAGGCCAGGTCGTTAAAGCCTGTTGTTATGAAGATGGAAGCAAAGCTCACCATCCGTCTTTGGAGCATGTCCAGCTGCTGCGGTTTTTGAAATATCCAATTATCAGCAACAGTGGAGAACATAGATGCCTCTTCTGGGTAGTGGGGGTTGTGGCTTTCTGCTGGGGAGATTTGATTTTTGCATTTCAAGTAGTGTTGCTAGAGCAGCGGTGCATGAGATGTTGCCTCGGAATTGTTTGGTTCAGCGGGCTAAGCCCCTGAGCCTGTGATCAGAAGGTCGCTAGTTCATGCCTGACCTTGTAGGAATAGTCACATCTATGGGTCCTTGAGCAAGGCCCTTGGCCCGCAGCTCCATAGATGCCCCTGCAGGAGGCGGTCCTTCACTGTCAGGCTTACTCTCACATACATATGTGAGAGAGCAAGATGGGGGAGGTAAAGAGAATGTCCCTTCTGGATCAACAAACTCATTAAAATAAGCTCAAGAGAGTCTTAGCGGAGATTTTGACTGTTGTGGGATTTTGCTGTTATCTTGTCATATTGCCGCTTGTTCTTTTACTGTGTAACACGGGAATCCCTGCTTGTGTGGCCTCCTGTAATATTAGACTCTGTAAAAAGGTGGGTGGCACACAAGTTGGGAGAAGGTTAAGAAGGAGGTTTGTAGTTGTGTCTACAGCACCAGAGAATGTCATGTGGAAATGAACTCCTTCCTCCCAAAGCGCCTTTGCTTTAAGGGTGTAACAGCGGAATCTAACACGGTCAGCTGTCCCCTTTAAAGCGCCAAGTAAAACAGGCAAAATGAAACAATTCATGTAGCATTAATTAGCCTAGATTTGCACTAATGCATGACTTATTGACATTAAAGGTGCAGCTATAAAACCAACAGGTACCATTAAGAGGAGCTTCTGCGCTCAGTGTGAGGGCAGCCAGACCTGCTAGCCAGTCATATACAGTCCAGCGACGTTTTAGTCATTTGATTAGCCTGCACTAACTTTAGCTCACTCCTTTGTTCTGTCTGTACATGAATCCATGACACCATCACCAGTGTCAGGAAGACACCCCCAGCAGTGGTGCAGATGACACATGGTGTAATGTGACTTTTTCTTTTGGTCCACTTGCTATTTTACTCTTAAAATTCAGGTTTGGACTGAAAGGAGATGTAAAATGCTTTCTATCTTGAAACATAAATATTGCCGCTGGCTCTTAGCGATGGATTCGTATAATTTGCCTCGGTGTGCTTTACAGCCATAAAATTAACTTTGTTTCTCCGAGGCTCATTGTTTTAACTGGCCCATTGTGTAATATTGGAGTATTTTGTGTTCTAGAGCAGTGCTTCCCAACCTGGTCCTCAGGGACCTTCAGCTGCTCCATGTTTTTGCATCCTCCCTGGGAGGAAGCAAAAATGTGGACTGTTTGGGATACACTGCTCTAGAACACGAAATACACGAATGTGAGTATTCTTTATCTGGAATAGATTTTTGAGTACACAGTTCCCTGCTTAATGAGCTTTTTGCCTCTTTCAAAGCCACTACCTTCATTTTTCACCTTCATTTAATTTTCAGATGTAAAGTGAGAGATTTGCTATCCTGTAACAGTTTAATGGCTGGTGATGTGCAAGTGTGTAACTCTGGTGATGTGTAAGTGTGTAACTCTGACGTGCTGCATTCCTCTACCTGCTGCCTGCCCTCTTCGGACCTTCTGCTGTGAGGAAATCTGTCTGAGGTTGTGGCCCCAATCAGATGCTTGTCATTTGGTGGCTGGAGTGGGGGGTCGGGGGGGGGGCAGCATTCAGCCACCCTCCCGTTTAGCTGAAGGCTGTATCCTCACCAGTAGGGTGCTTTTGACATCTCACCCCAGGGTGTGTGGAGAGCTTTCATAGCATGGGAGCTGCATGTCTGCAGCAGATGCAAGGGGTGAATAGATGCTTTGGAGGTCAGAGCCCGGGGGCACTGGGGTGACCTGCAGTCAGTGGGTCACAGGCTACTGATTTGCCTACAGGCTTGTGGCTTCTCTGATCCCCGAGATACTTGTTGGACTGTTTTTGTCCATGCTGCTGACAGCCAATAGGAAGGCGTCTAAACCTGAAATGAATCCCTGACTGATTCAGGTTACGTCCATCTGGTTTTCCTTAGATTTGAACCCACAACGGTTGCCTAACAAGCCCAGCTCTTTAACATCTGAGCAACCACCTGTTGCCTCTTGTGTTCTGTTGAGAATTACCTGAAAACCCGCTGCCTGGCTCTTACTTGGCTCTCGGGGAGAATCGTCCCTGTCGCATATCGTCTGGTATCTGGTTTTCGACGGTAGTTTCAGAGCAATGCTATTGCAGAATTTTGAAATCTTGGGGGATTAACATTCTCTGTCGTGGTCAGGGGACCATATATTTTGCTAAAAAAACGAAATGTAATTTTGTCACCGAGATTTCAAAATAACGCAGTATACCCAAAACAGCTGTTCAGGACAGACATAGGTTTGGTGAGGCAGGGGCCGTCCCAGGAATTCTGACCTGAAGTGTGTCTTTATAACAGCACTAAGGTGATGGAGATGCTTGTGTGCAGGGAATGCTGTGCCCTTGTCAGCCTCGTAATGATATATTGGTGGTCTTTCTATCTGTGGCCAGCCTGACTCCCTGCCCCCCCACCCCCCACCCCCATGGGGCGATAGCTCCTGCTGACAGCAGCCGACAGATAGCAATCTGAGATTTATAGCGGCACATAATCAGAGGAGAAAGTTTTCAGCTGGAGAAGATTCACGGATCGCTAGATTGAAGCTCAGCTGAACAAGAAGTAAACATTATAAAATGAATTACTTCAGATGATGCGGAATTGTGGAAATTCACGAAATTACTTAAACATGCAAACGCACAGGGTGACAGTCCTATTGGGCCCGGACCGCACACCAGTTAACGTGCATGACATTGCTTGCCACACTACCAAAAAGACAAATTCAGAACACAGTGATTCTGGGGATTACGACCGACCTGATGACGGCACAGCTTATTTTACAGGGTTCCTGTGTATTTGAGTCCTTGTTCAGCTTTGTTCTTGTGTATAGGCACTTGCTTTTCTAACCTCGTGGAAATTTTTGGTAAAATCATAAATCCCCTGAAATATCCAGACCATTCCTCAGGAGGTATGATACCTATTTGAAAAATATCTTGCAAAAAATATTATTATTTGCGCGACGTAGTATCTGATTCCGGTGCTCAAATGACAGGATTAGTTAGTGACTGTATCTCTGTCCACCCCCCCCCCCCCCACCCCCCACATAAACACACACAGCAGCCTGCAGTGGGAAGGTGGAGCTGCACACAGAGAGGAGAGGTGTAATCTACAGCCCCTCCTGGCCACTCAACTACCCCCCAGGTGTCAACTGCAGCTGGAACATCCAGGGGGACAAGGGAGACGTAATCACAATCAGGTAATGGGCCCCCTGCTCACCTGCCAGCGATCACACACACACACACACTTGTATTCATATCTTTGTGGGGACCTTCCATTAATTTCTGTGGGAAAAACCTTAATCCCAACAATGTCGACCTTAACCCCTTGCGGACAGCTTGCTCTACAAAGAACAAGCTGAGGGAGGCATAAAAAGAATTTCCCCATGGGGATAAATAAAGGATTGATTATTATTATTATTATTATTATTATTATTATTATTACCCAGCCCTGACCTTAACCAGAAGTAACCAACAAAATACAAGACTTTTGGCATTTTTAGTTTTTCTGAATGCAGTCATGGATTTTTTTTTTTTATAAAATTCAGTTTCCCCTGGTGGGGACTGAAAAAAATGGTCCCTACAATGTCAGAATAACAGGTTTTTATCACATTGAGGGGACATTTGGTCACCACAGTGCATTGTATACATATGAAAGACACACTCACTCTCTCTCTCTCACACACACACACACACACACACACACCTTTACATTTCAGAGTGGGCTTCCAGCATTTGAGCTCCACAAATTCACTTCTCCTTTCATGAAAACGTATGTGTGTGTGTGTGCGCGTGCCTGCGTGTGTGTGTGTGTGTGTGTGTATTTGTGCTGCATGTCATTCACAACACTGCTTTCTCCTATTCTGGCCGTCTGTTCTGTGGTGTCAGCGTTACAGCCACAGCCGCAGTGACCAGTCTGAACTCGCTGTAATTGAGTCTGCTTGAAAACAGAGGAGCAAACATCCTGTCAGCCGAGCCGGGGGCTCCGGATCCCACGGAAATCCTCCTTATTCAGTTACGCGTCCGTCACTGAAGCTCCGAATCAAGTTTTCGAATCAAAGCAGAGATGATTCTTGGTGCGCACGAGACAGACCCACCGTTCAGAACATTCGTCTGAAGTTACATGTTTATGGTAATTGAACTTTAAATTGAATATTAAATTGGGCTTCAGCTATTTGTAGTCTGCTGAGGAAAAGGAAGCTCTGAACATCACATCTGAGAAATTCAGCTTCTGAGCAACATGGCTTTCCTTTCTGCTCAAGGAAAAAACCCTAATGAATTCTGCTGCTGGATTGTGTGTTGACCTCTTTAAAACGTGCATTGGATTTGGGTTTAGCATTGTGTGCCCCTGCAGACATGATATTTTTCTTTTAACAGTATCCATGTGTTTTTTTTTTTTTGTTCACGGAAATTGGCCTATCAGGGTGCTGAGAGCTCGATTCTGGGCAAGATGTTTGTTTAGGAATCGCTGTAACGATGTTCCTTAATTGTTGAATTGGCTTACTCATTAAAAAAAAAAAAATTGCGTGCTTTTTTCCTCTCTTGAATGCCCAGCAGGAAAGTCTCAGCACTGCATTTTGGGTGCAGCGTCCGCCATTGTCAGTGGTGCAGATGAGGAACTAGATGCACAAACAAAGATCTTGGGAAAGTGCAGACGTAAGACCCCTGACTTGACCACAGACGTCGGACTCGCCCCGCTCTTTACGCTTTTCGCCGCTAGCCCCCAGTGCGCCTCGACAGCTCGGCTGCTCTTATTACTAAGGACACCCCCCCCCCCTTTTTATTGTGCTGGCTTCACGCACCAGAAAAGCTGAACCCCTGAGCTCATTTGCCCCCTCCCGTGTTGCATAATAAGCCGTATGCGAGTGGGGGTGAGTTTCTCTCCAGTGTGCGCTTGTGAATGTTTTTAATGGTGTCTGTCTGAGCTCTTAGGTGTTTGGAGGGGGGGGGGGGCTGTGGACACTCACTCCTGATTGATTGGTTATTGTGAGTTTCCATGAGCAGGTCAAACCTAATCCTTTGCTTACCCAAACATATCTTCCGTGGCTCTCCTGTCGTGATGCTCCACCCCCGCTTCAGAAATCACATTGTACCGTCCTGCAGCCGGACCTCGTCAGCTCTGGTCCTCAAGAGTCCCCGTCCAGCAGGTCCACTGCTGCGTTTTAATTAGCACTCCATTTGCACTAGAGATACCCGGTGTGGAGGCTCACTGTTCACGTGATGACTTTAATTAAGCAATCTAGAGCTGCGGAAGACCACCAGGCTGACTGGACCTGCACTGCGATGTGAAAAATTAGCATTGCTTTCATCAATCCCCCACCGGCGCCAGCTGAAATGAATGTAAATATTCAAAGATATTATTTCAGTAATGTTAGTGCATCTTTATGGAAGGAATTAAAATAGAGCGAGCGGGATCGATGCAGGAAGTGGACATTATTGTGCCAGAGAGGTAGCCAATGGTGACATCATGTCCAGTGGCTGAGGTCCAGTGTGTTAATTATGGGATATATATGTTACTCCGGTGCCCTGAAAGCAATTAAGGGATATCTATGGTATTACAGCACCCAAAAGCCGTGCCGCTCTGTGCTAAGTAGCTTAGACTCCCGGCCTGTGTATTTATGGTGATCAATAGTGGGTGGACTGGGGGGGTGGGGTTAAGCGTGAGGAGGCGGAGCCCCGTTCATCTCCCCTTCCAGACTGCTGACCTTTTAAGCAGTGTGAGCTTAACAGACAGGCATGCAGCTCAGCTAGATAGTGTGGGGACGGGGTGTTGGCCAAGAGAAAAATAGAATCGTGGGGGGGGGGGTGACCCAGTGGCTGG
>JABFEB020000008.1:10453331-10466400 GCA_019775895.2 Stomatorhinus ivindoensis | reverse complement strand
TCAAAACCCCCCCCCCCCCCCCCCCCAAAGTCCAATCATTTGAGTAAATGGATTTTCAGGCAAATTGATAGTGTTTGGAGGTCTGTATAACTAACTTGGACAGCTAGGAAATGTAAAAAATAAAAGCTGGTTAAAAGTATGGATTTTAAAAAATAATTTTAGTATCCGCACACATGAAGTGAACCATAGCGCTATTTCATGATGTGCTTGGTAAAAGAGTACATTTCATTCCCCATAAACACATTCCTGCTCGACTTTATGGAGCCGCGCTCTGAGTGGATGAGAAGCCCTTGAGTAGCTACAAGCTCTCAACAAAGAAGAGAAACAGCTCTTTCTTGTACCACTTCCTGTTTTCCAGGGCATCCAAGGAGGGGATGCTGGGGGAGTGGTTGGGGGGGGGTGGGGGGGTTACGGCACCGGGCTTACACTCCGAAGGAAGCTGTCACATGGAAGCCAAGCAACCTGGTGCTAACTGGTACAAAAGGCAGCTCTGACAATGGCCCAGGAAGAATAGCCCAACCAGGCTGCCAAGAAAGTGCCCACTCATTGAGGGGAAATGCTTTAGGGCTTGGGGAGTGGAGGGAGGACCCGGCCACGCTGGCTGCGGGCCGGCCCACGTCCAGAACACATCAGCAGACTGGCCCACTCCCCCAGGCCTGGCCGCAATCCGTGGCCCACCGACCTGACACACCAACTATCTGACCCCTACGGAAAAAAAACCACAACCCTAGCCAGTGTTCCGTGATAGGACCCCCCCCCCCCTCTTCACGACGAGGGAATGCTGTGTTCCCTCACAGAAAATTATTTGTTGCCGGAAAAGGCAGGAGTTCTTCGCGTGGGGGCCGTCGCTGCATAGCAACAGGACTGTAGAGGCGCAGTGAGGCTTGTGGGTTTCCTCTTAAGGAGGGTTAGGTGTCGGGTTATTTACTGCCCGTCTCCTTCCTAGAGAAAAGCGCAGAAAAAGGAACCTCAGTTATTCCACATGTAGAGCACATAAAACTGTACAGTTCAGACACCTCCATTAATTTGCAGAAGGAATCTGCTGCAGACCCACTGTGTGCCTCTTCCTGCAAAAATGGGCTGGGTGTTTGGACATCTAGGGGGTGCTTTGGCAGCGCTATTCTATCTTGTGACGTATTTCTACCAGACTGCCGATGAAAAACCACTAGTGTTGAAGCGACAGAATCCTAACAGCCACATCTGCATTTACCAGCCCTGTTGGGTTTCCAAACACCAAAACATTCACGGAATTGACCCTTAATGAATTTTAAATTATCTAAAATTACTTTAATTACAGAATAGTGGTTAGATGCTCAGTGGGCAGTTAGCATTTTGGTGCATTTTCTGTATGCAGTGTGGTAAGACTGGCTCAAACCCTATTCCAGAAAGAGGAGGATGTAGCACCTGGTACAATCTGGTTGGGATGCAGGTCAGCTTTATAAAACATTAAATGGGAAATAACATACGGCAATAAAAGCCGAGTCCCCTTGTTTGTATGCAAATAAGAACTGAAATTGTGACTTAAACAGGAACTGAACTAACGTTCATACAACAGATGCTGCGCCTCGAGTGCCATCTAGTGGTGTTAAACCAAAAAAAACACCATTCATACAAAAGCGCTGGTCAAAGTAACACAACACGTCGATATTCAGACTTATTTAATACTATATTCTTCCTGCTGAATTAAACGTTGTTGTTAAATTTTGTAATTTTGTCTCTGAATGAAAAATATTATCATTTAAATACAACTTATTCTTCCTGATTTAAAGTGTTCTCTTTTAAAATGTAATGAGTGGTCATGCTGTTTACGTACGTTGGGGGGCGCAGAGGGGCAAGCGCCCTGTGTCCCCCACTCCAGGAGGTGTGGCTGCAGACATCCACTGAGACTCACGTCTACTGACACTCAGGAAATCCACTGGGAGCCCGGAACTTATTTTCATGTGCGGATCCTCTGATCAGTTGAATGGTGTTTTCATGCAGCTCAAATGCAAATATACATTAAATGTAAGTTAGCCTGACTCAAATCGCTGTGTTGCTGAATTGTATTCAAATAATCTCCCTCCTTCAAAAGCCCATAAATGCATAGACAAATGTTTATACGGTGTTTTGTTTTTGATTTTGACCAACGGATGCACAGGTCAATTTGGCGAAGAAATATCGTGCCTCAGTTAGCAAGATGTGCTAACAGGGTAATATAAACGATTGCAACAATGTGCCCAGTAACGACGTTTAAACCGACAGCGTTACTACGTGCCCAAATGTCACACGCAAAGAACGGAATTTCATTCCAAGGTATGTCATCGGTAGAAATTCTTCAACGCTGTAGAATGTTGCATAGTTATCTATATGAAGAAATGTGTCCTTTCAAACATTCTGAATGCATGGTTTTTGTCTGTTTATATTCAGTCTGACAAAGATAAGGAAATGGTGACTAACTGATGAGCAGTGATCTGAAAAGTATGTCTGTAAAGCATTGTGTTTTACATTGAGATGCACTCAGGTGCAGAATCAAGGGCACTTCCTTTGCAGTGAAGGAAGTTTCTGTCAGATATGGAATACCGGGTGAAGCCCAGCAGGGAGGCTGAATATTATATTTTTGTTATTCTTAGGGTGATATGCCATTAATTCATCAGTGGTAGAGCATTCGGCTAATGGAGAGGTTTTGCATATACGGGTATTAATGACACCATTGACGATACACTACCAAGACTTAATGTTTCGATATCTCAATGTAAGTTATGATACTTGCACTGCTCAGACATGGACAGAGGTTTGGCTTTTCGACTGAGGAAGCTTCGCACCTGCTGAAAGCGAACTTGGAGCCTCTCTCGAGGGTGACCACTCCGGCTGCTCTCAGACCTGGCGGGCAAGCTGTGACTGACCGCTCTACAAAGTGTAATGGTGGGGTGTGAGTGTGCGTCCCTCACTTTTCTCAGGTGGTTTGCCTGTCGACTGCCAGCTGCACCTGATTATCTTATTCGATCCCTGATATTCACTTCCGGCATCATGAGGAACCTCTGTGGGCTGGATTCGCAAGAATCACTCCCTCTTCCATGGAAAGGTGACAGACCCTGCTGTTCTCCAGATGGAGGCTGGGGATCAACAGGAAGCACTCAGGGGGGTTCTGGGGGGTCAAAGTGGCAATAGAGACCCATTTATATTTATTTTTCATAATAGGGAGGACATTGAAACCTTCCTCTTTAATTGTGTAGATGGGATGGGTCTTAAACTTCATGTCATGTTTGCATAATACGAATGGCTTTCCATCCATCCATCCATCCATCATCTCCCGCCTTACCCGAGGTCGGGTCGCGGGGCAGCAGTCTCCGCAGGGAAACCCAGACTTCCCTCTTCCCTCGAATTGTTTTCCTCATTCTTTTATTCTGTTCCTTATACTGCTTGTATGCGCATTCGTTCTAATTTATTTATACATCAATATACTGCCTACAGATAAAATGTTGTTTGCCAGATTATGTATAGTGATTCATTTATGTTGGAAATCGTAACTTCTGTTATTCTACGATAATGTATGTGGAGAAAAGGTGTGAGAGAAGCATAATGTTGCAGCCTTTAAGGCTTCAGTATAATACTCTGAGGGGGAAACTGGTCACTATTCACAGTCACAATCAGGACTACAGCTGATAAGTGCACAATATTTAATTTTATTTATAATAATGAAGAAGCGTGAGCCAGAATTCCTCCATGATGATGTGGCAAACTGATAGTCATAGAAAAATATGATTAGTTATTGCTTTTAGTGGTGGCTCTACAAACGATTGAATCATAGGGTGTACTAAGTTTCTCACACATGGCTTCTCCATTTTGGCTTTCTTTTTGTTAAATAAATAATGACACTGTGGATTCAGTTGTGTGTTGTTTTACACCTGAGGTTAGATTTAAATAATTATAGAACCTGGTAAGGACCAGATGTTTTTTCTGTTGTGTCCTGATACATAAAAGCATGGAAATGAAAGAGGGTGTAACTTCTTTTTCATGTGAGTGTATAATGTATTATTATAATTGATTAGATTATAGGTTATAACATTTTAACCAAAATTGTTATGTGAATGGTTTGGAGTGGACATTTGACCTTGTGTTTTGTTATTAAATAAAGTCAGCAGAGGGATCCCTAGAGTGGGGGGCACAGGTCTGTTTGCCCCTCTACACCCCCCAATGTGAATGTATCTTTGTTTGAGAAGGGTTACAGATGGGTGCCCCTCTCAGGTGGGTTAAGCGGCTGAGTCCCTCTGGCCTCGTTACGGTGCCATTGGCTGGTGTTTCTGTGGCTGTGCACCAAATTGAGGAAACTGCTCTCACCAGTGGTGTCACTTGCGGGGGGGGGGGGGGTCCTTTGAGAAGCTGGGTAACTGGCCATTCCTTAAAGGGGGAAATAACAGCAGATGTTCATTTTATTCCTTCCCTCTGGTCTCAGTACAAAGAACAGACTCACAATCCCAGGTACAAAAGCCGACCAAGTCTGATTACTACACTCTGCTTCTGCTGAGCGACAGGGTGCTTCCAGGTTCAAAATGTCTAAAACCACAGTACACAAGAACAATATGAACCAGGTGACACTAGGAACAACCAAAAACTAACCAGGCAGAGAGCAGAAATGACTTTCTAATGCCAGAAGTGACTGCTAACATATCTGACAGCTTCTCATGAATCGGAGGTTAACCTTAAGTGATCTTCAAAGGGAATGGGAAACATTAAGTGCAGGTGTAAGGTGCGCTGCTAGGACAGGTCATATCAGGCAACTAGAAGCAGGACTGAAGTCCCAGAAAGCAAGGAAGCAACCCTTTATTTATGAGAAGCAGGGAAGAGCCTGGCTGCAGTTTGAAAAAAATATATGTATTATTCATAGATTTGCATCCATAAATTGAGAAATGAATTAAACTAAAAAAATTCAATATTCTCAATATTTTTCCAGAGCTGTATTTTAGACAAATATTAACCTGAAATTCTACCATCTCCTTCATCACAAGGTAAGGAGCTAGCACTGATATGGCGCATACACCCACCACCTCAGGAACTAGAACCAGCCATGTGACAGGTGATACCTCAGCACCACACCAGTCCAAATGGACCAGCGTGAGGTTTTTTTTCCAGAGGCTGGAGAGCCAATCCTAAAAATTGAAGGTCTGGAAGCCCACTCTGCTAAGGGGCATGGTGTCTCTGTACTGAACGTGTTCACCTCTGGATCCTGTGGGACCATCATGGAAACAGACAAAATATTCCCGAAGTCCCCTTGTAACCACGGCGACATAAATAACACCATCGCTTCACTAAGAATCTCCTGGCCCATTTTCTGATTGGTGAATATAATAACATAAAATAGCCCAAAAAATTATATAGTTTAACCAATCCCAATTTATATCCATCATTTTATTACAACTAAAAGCTTAAATTGACAACATAGACATTTTAATGCATTTATTTATATGATTTATTAAATATTACAATTACATTTCTAGTACAAAGCCTACACAAGACAGTTAAATTACATTAAAAAGTTCATTGGATATTTATGAAGTGAACTAATTTTTCTGTTGAGTTATATGCTCAATTCTGAGTGCTGAATGCTGTCATATGACTGAGCCCGTGGCAGGTGCTGTTTGAACATATCAGGGCTGGCAGCAGCCACCCGTAACAGTGTGGCTGTTTGAAGATGTCTCGAGGATACGTTTGAGATGTTCCTCAAATGGCAACAATCACTAATCAGAGCCTAATACCGCTGAAGGACACATGACGGCAACAGCAGCCAATCAGACTCTAACATACCTGAAGGTCACACGGTTGACACAATAGCCAATCATATCTAGTCATGCCTGGAGGTCATGTGCACCTCTCCATTAGCTGTCCTTGCTGTTCCTCTTACTGATTACATTAACCCATGACAAGGGTTTGTATAATTTACAGGGAACCTTGACAACACTGGAAACAATTAAAAATGTTCCCGTGGATGACAGGGCAACTGTTTAGTGTCCTAGCAATTTACGGGCTGACATCCAAATCACCCTGAATTTGTGCCACTGTGCAGAGCAGCTAACAATTGGACGCATGCTTATCAGAAAACCCCAAGGGAGCCAAGCCAGACACAGACACAGTGCTGGGGACGGTATCTGTGCAGCTTCTGCACACCTTTGTGTTTGTCCATAAGTAGGAATCTGAAAGCCTGCTCTAACAAAGTGTGACAGATTGTGGTCCTGTTTAAACCTGAAGAGACGATCGATCCAAAGACCAGAAACGTTTAACTGCCTTGGCTATTTGCCCCCGGCTTACAAATCAAAGAGAGGAAATAAAGATAAATACATTATTCCAGACAATGCTTAAAACTGACGTAATATGCAGCAGACTGTGTCATAGTACTGTGAGAAATATGGACGCAAGACACATATAAAAGGTTAGATCTGGGAGGAATTCACAGTGAATGCAATTATCCTGATGTTTCTAATACCTAATTAATTCCTGACTGGAACTTCATTTCACCCACCACAAATGGGACTGCTGTACACAACACAAATACTACTTGTACCGTGTATTGTAATAGTATAAATGTATTTTTATTGTTCATGGGCGTCGCCACCATTAAATCTCACATTTTCGTTTAGACCCCCCACACATTTAACATAAAATATTAGTTCACCCAGTGCTGTTTCTATTGCTTTGTGAAAGAATCCATTCCACTTGATGGATATGAGAATATACATACCGCTGAAAGACAACTCCAGGTTTTCCGGGTTACCTACAACAACTCCTGACACGGACTTACTGGAGGAGGTAAGGTCAGCCCCACTGCATCTCACAATGTCTCTAAAATAGTCATTGAATTTTGACTTTTGTAGGTAAAATTCGGAGTTTAAAAACCTGATCAAAATACACCAGAATGCAGGAAATGGCATCTAACTCATTGAAAAAATTCTGGGAGAGGGTCCCCAGACCCCCCCCCCCCCAGTGTGTCCCTGATTAGATGGAACCTTTCATGTGCGGGAAGAATTTCTATATGAGGGTGAGGCTAGAATAATTTGACAAAGGATTTGTCAGGCAAAACACTGAAGACATAAGGGCACAAAATAGAGGCAGAAAGATATTCTTTGCATTGCAAGTCAGACTGGTTTCGTCAACACAGAAAGCTGACATTTGTTGACAATGACCACAAGCAACAGTGATAAGCAGTTTAATGTTTTTTCCCCTTATTTATATCTTTGTATTTTAAATTGATTGTGCATTTGGATGATTTTACTTACTTTTATTTTTTTGTCAAATATGTGTGGTTAATTTAGCATCACTTTTGACGAGATCTCTTACAGTTTATCCTTCTTTAATGGAACACCAGCAACGGTGATAACCTAGAATGGACTGCATTCAAACGAATTATGCACTAGATGCTGGTGAAGAGGTACTACACCTTCACTGGTACTACACCTTCACTGGTACTACACCTTCACTGGTATCACACCTTCACTGGTATTACACCTTCACTGGTACTATACACTCACTGGTACTACACACTCACTGGTTCTACACCTTCACTGGTATTACACCTTCACTGGTACTACACCTTCACTGGTATTACACACTCACTGGTATTAAAAATACCAAACCGACAACTGGTTGTCAGGAAATAGCGACACTCGACTGGCTGAAACTGCACCGGTTGGAAATTATCATTTAAGGCAGACAGGCACTGAGAGAATAAGTAGAGGAAAATAAAACATGTATTTCAATTACCGAAATGTGAATAGTTGTGAGGCCCCAGACCCCTCAATGGATGGATGGATATTAATCGTACCTGGAGTGCAGCCCTGTCTTCTTCCCTGTGATGGGGTCCAGATCCTCACCAGGATAAGCAGTTAAAAGTCTGATGGGTGATAGTCTTACGAGCTGGGTAGCAGCTGGGGAGGCATCACTGCTGGGGGGGCATCACTGCTGGGGGGGCATCTCTGCTGGGGGGGCATCACTACTGGGGGGGCATCTCTGCTGGCTCACACCCCCTGGCAGTCAGAATGTTTGCAGCTTGGATGTTCTTTCTGTACTTCCTCTCGGTGCTCAGATTTCTACCTGCAATTCACAGATGTGCACTTTGGTTAACTGGCCTCTGAAAATTGCCCGTTGAGTGCGTGTTGATGGAGCAGCGTCACATTCAGACTGCCCCCCTGCCCTATGTCCAGTTCTGACCCTGTGCAGTGGCTGCAAAATGGATGCATGGATGAAAAAGTATATGGTGGTCACAGGATAGGTCAAACGACTGGCTAAGTTAAAAATTGCTGCACTTTCTTCTAGTAAAAGATTTTCCGAATGTTTGTGGGGGAAAAAAACGTAGCTAGTGAAGCATTACTTTGTGATTTAAGAGCTATTTTTAAACACATCATCTTGAGACAGGACAGAACATACATTGCTTATTTTGGCACTGAGCATATTAGGTTACCAGCACAATTGCGTATTCCAGTACTGGCCTGTCCAGTAAAGGTCACTCATGGGTCACTGGCCCACCTGACAAAGGTCAGGACTAGCTGACAAGACGCATGCATCCATCAGCTCTGAAAGGAGAGTGACTTTACGGGTCCTGTTATGCTTGGAAAAATTTGAGCAAATTATTGCATCACAAATGGACTGCATTTATATAGCGCTTTCTTCCAAAGCGCTTTACATTATGCCTCTCATTCACCCATTGGTAGCAGAGGCTGCCATGCAAGGTGCCAACCTGCATACTGGGAGCAATTGGGGGTTCAGTGTCTTGCTCAAGGACACTTTGATGGAGTCAGGAGGAACCAGGGCTTGAACCTGCAACCCTACAGTTGCCGAATGATAGTGCTACCTCCTGCGCCACCATCTTCCCCCATCACAAATATTTCCAAATTAAACAATCTACATCTGATCTAGGCCTATATGTCATCATATCAATTATTCAGATTTTTACATCATTTAAGTCACATTTTACATTCAATAATGGATTTTTATATTTTACTTTTGGTGGCTTTTATATGTTTCCATTATATTGATTCTGTTCCCAGCTCGTACAAGTTCTGACGTGTGCCCGTCCCTTAGATCACCAGGTGATGCTGAGGTTAGCTTCGCGTAAGATGAACCTTTTCCCAGCCAGACCGGGCACAGGGCGAGGTGCGTCACCATCTCGGGGCGGAGTTTCGGATCCCGGAGTGGAAATACCCCTCGGCCGCCGCGGAGCTGTCAGACCGAAAGTGGACTCGGCGGGGAATCGTGCAGTCACAGTTTATCACGCAAAGAGAAGGCGCTTGTCATTTACAGCAGATTTATTCTACCAGCTTTTACGCTTAGATACTTGGAATGACGGACGCAATACTGCCGGACGAGGATAATCGGGCTATTGAAAATGGCTATTTTAAAAAGGTAAGCGTGGACGGGCAGCTGTGAGAAGTTTGACGCCGGATATTACTGTTGGCATTAGTAAGAGAATCGACCACAAAATCCCGAAAGTATCTTTCATGTGGTTGAAATAACTGCTTTTTTTCTGCGTGAACGAGAAAAGCGCTGCTCAGATGGAAAAATTCCGAAATTGCAGTGACTGTCTTATAATAGCTTATTTATTGTATATTTATATATTTTCTTTATGCATTTGAATCTGTTGTGTGGTTTGTGAAATCAGCTTTTAAGCTTGCAGAAGATCCAGCTACAGTCAGTCGCAGTGGATGTTTAAAGGGGGGGGCACAAAGGACGGGGCTTAGGGCGGCGCAGGCTTTGCTCGTGTGCCGTCTGTGCCTAAGGTTGTTCCTTCATAAGAACTAGGCTCTCCAGGTTAAATCTGGTCCCCAAGGCTTCAAACAGCGTCACACGCGGGGACAGGGACAGCTGGGCTATTCTATCAGCGCGTTTCTTCGGTGTGTTTATTGATTACTAAATGGAGTCAGCTGGCCAGACACAAGAACCGTGATTAAAAAACAGCTCGTCCTAAAACGGACGCTGAGATTCATCTAAGTTTACCAAACCTAGAAAAAATAGTTTCAAATTTCGTGTTTATCTAAGCGATTATTTAAAAATCGCTCAGCGTTTTTATGTAAAACGTATTTTTATAGAAATTGCTTGTTTGCTGTTTTTTTTAAGTAGATAAATCTATTATTATGATAATGTAGTAGGTCTACAATTATTCGATCGCCTATACATAAACCTGCAGAAAAAAGTGGGTTTGGGTTAGTGTTAGAGCCTGAAAATCGTTTTCGAAGCTTAATTTCAGATATTAAAAGGCCAGGGATTACAGGGATACAATCTTTGTTTACGAGGGGTTGTCATGGAGGTTAGGGTGAAGAGGAAGAGATGGTGTGGATTTATTGCCTGTTCCTGAAGCACAGCATGACGAGGTCGGCACAGGGATCTTCTGCTGCTTACGCGTCTATTTAGTTTAAAGGCTTCCTTTAGTAATTCTGTCTGAACGTATTTAGCTCATAGTGCTGCGGCCGGGAGGGGGGGGGGTGAATGAAACTCAGACGACACCTTGATGCTGTTCACTGATCCCCCAAAGTTAGACGTGAAGTATCCTCGGAATGCCGTACCCTGAGCTATAGGGCGGCCAGCGGCGCCGAGAGTGACAGCTGCAGGTATGAGATCCACATTCCTCCGGGCCGACGGTGAACTCAGCGCAAAAATTAAGGAACTGGCGTCAGTGTTCAACGACAAGTCTAACACAGTGACGTAAAGCTTATTAAACCTTATCATTATAGAAAAATGTACTTGATGTATTTATACAAACTAATAAATTATATGAACCTCATGGTTATTTTCCTTGAAGCTATGATCTAATCCGACTTGGATGTAGAAGAAAATGTTTGAAATCCATATGGAACAACAGGGACGGTAATCTCTCATTGTCGTGGGGTTATTGCCTCTGTATGGGTGAAATAAAGCGGCCAAACCAGCACTGTGGCATATTTCTATGTTGACAGTGTTTTGAAGGACTTTGAAAAGGGCCCTTTGTTTCAGTAAGTTTCTACCCTTTAAGCAAACTGTGTCTAGCACTGTCCCCCCCGCACTTCCAGTTCCTGCACACCTAGTCCATGCATAACATTCGATCTAGTAGGGACCTTGGGGGCCTTTATCAGATACTCAGTAATTCATTGCAGAGACACCCAGGGTGTGTGTCTGTATAATATATTTTTTTCTTTTTGGTTAATTTTATCACCAGAAGTTGGGAAGGAATCATTTTCCATTTGGAGGATTTTCCATCAGCAGCTGTCCTGGCTATTTTGTGTCTGGAGGGGTCCTCCTCTGGACGAGCCGCACTGTGACTTGAGCCCATTCCCCCTCCCTGTCTCCCTAGCCGTTGGTTTTGACCTGCCCGCTGTGGAAAACCAGCAGGCCGTGTGAGCGGCTGCGGGCCTCACGGTCTGCCCTGGCCCAGGCTGCAGTCTGGGCCAGGCATTGACGTAGGAGTTACCGGAGCTCGTCCAGAACCAGGCCGCAAAAAACAAATTGACAACATGTGCGTCAGTTTGGAGTCTGGCAGCGGCGAGGCTTACACCCGTTGGAAATGTGGTCAGATATTTGACCGAGATGCAGGCAAAGGCAGAAGCAGCTTTGGTGGAATCGGCACAATGGCTAAAGCGCTGATTAAGCGGCTTGTTAATTGCAGGCTGTTAGTTCTGCTCCTTTGTTTTCAGCTGCATACATACAGTGTTTTGTGGGCAGAGAAAAGGGTAACCAGTCTCCTCCCCTGAGTTCCACCCTGACGTTCCTTGTGTTCAGTGGTGCATCCCTGCTCAGTTATGTGTAAAATGAATGTCCTTTGAGGTCCTAAGTCGTTGTCACTGTGGTGGCCTCTGATCCTAGTTGGCATCCCTCTGGGGTAATTGGTCTGTTCCAGTGAGCCCTGTGCCCCCCATAAGCTGCCCCATGCAAAGGCACTGGGGGATGGCAAGATGCTAGGACCAGGGGTCAATCTGGAGGAAGACCAGTTAGTTTCTCTGGGGCTGTGATTCCCAATCTGGTCCTTGAAGATCCAGTCCACAATCTTGAAGATCCAGTCCACATTTTTGCTCCTTCTGGGACTTATGAAGGAGCAAAAAAAGTGGACTGTCTGTGGCTCCGATTGGGAAACACACTGCTCTAGGGTGATGGTCAATAGGCCTAATTAAGCCCCCCCCCCTCCCCAAATCCGGTAAGGCTTGGTGTATGTACAGGAGCAGCACAGAATGACACCGAGGTATCAGGCAAGCTATGCGTTGACCAGAGCTAACATAACTAGAAGAGATGCTGGGATGAGGTTGCTGCCATTGTTGCTGACATCACGTTAGACTGACAGGCCATCCAGGGAGGGGACATCTGTGAATGTGAGGACGGGTCACATGAGTCCACCATGTTAGCTGTTTATCCCTCATGAGATCAGGACAGATCCCTCTCGCTACAGAATCTCAGTACAGAATCTGGTATCGCAGATCCGCTCTGGCGAGATTTTGTCACAGTCGTTTCTCCCAACACATCTCGCCCGGTTATGGTGACATGGGACCTGCCCCGTGGTGTCTGTAGCTGGTCGACGTGCACGGCGTCATTGCCCCTGTCACCCTGGATGCTTTGGGAACAGCAAGGTGTCAGATTGCATTTGCGACGGCCTGGGGGGGGGATGGGGGTGGAGAACCGAAACCCTCCCCGCTTCAGGAATAACGCTTTTGCTTTGCTGTAACTCTCAGGTCACTGGTTCTCGACTGCGAGGTTCTCGACTGCGAGGTTCTCGCCACTGATCAGCCATTCTCTCGCCTCTGCAGGGCTGCAACCCGTTTGCCCAGACGGGCCGAAGCAAGCTGCAGAACAAGAGGGCCTCGCTCAACCAGCAGATCATTAAGCAGATGAGGATGAGGGCTGGTGCTGAGAATCTCCTCCGGTACATTGTCACAGGCGCCCACACATGCATGCATACGGGTGGACGGTCTGGCAGCGACTGGGGCAAAAACCTGCTTCTCCAGACCTGAAACAAGTTACCAGGCCAATGGATTAGTCCACTAACATCAAACCCCCTGTCTCCAGGCGAGGGCGGGGGGGGGGGGGGGGGGGGGGGGGGGGGGGGGGGGGGGGGGGGGGGGGGGGGGGGGGGGGGGGGGGGGGG
>JABFEB020000008.1:10439510-10453231 GCA_019775895.2 Stomatorhinus ivindoensis | reverse complement strand
TTGAAATGATGTCATTATTGTTGTGGATTCATAGACACCTTAACTTATTTACGACCATACAAATGCAGATGATGGCCCATTTATCCGGGAAGTCGGGTGGACATTTCACAGTGATGCAAGCAGTTTGGTAAAACCGGGGGATTCTGGAGCCTCGCGGTGAAATGTGCCTCATGCGGGTGTAAGTGGGCCTCACCTTGCCCGTCGTTTTGCTGGCTTATTTGCTTGTTTGTTCCGTTTTTTTAAATTTATTTATATCTTTCACGAATAATATTTCTACAAGAAGTCGGTAGCAAAAACTGATGGAAACATTCAAAGATGTCAGTACAATGAAAACCAGAAGTGTGGGGGGGAGGGTTAGGGCCTTGTGGCACATACTGTACACTGTGAGTGTTGTTAGGGGGGGTATGGGGGAGAGCCTGGGAGTACATTTGAGCTGGGAGGGTCTACTGTGGGATCACTGTGACAGGATCCGGCCTTGTTCCTCCAACATTGGGGACAGTCCAGACTGGCCATTATAACTGGCTTCACCAGGACTGGAGAGATTGCTTTCTTTTGCTCCAGTTCCCAGAGCTGACACCAGGTCACAGTGACACCGAGTTGGGCCCGGCGAGCCGAAAGCTGGCGTGGCACAGGTTTCATGGGAACATCTCTTGGGATGGAATGTGGGAAGGGTCCAGACTTGCTTGGTCTGCGATTGACAGGCGGTAGACCGTTCTTCAGGAACCATCTGTGGTTGACAGGAAGGGCGCGGGCGTGCACCCGGGCACGAAAGTGACAAGGTTGAACAAGACAGTGACGACATGGTTCCTGTATGCAAACAGGTCAAACTACAGTATTGCCTGCCTCAGAATACCTAGAGGCAGTATGGGGGAGGGGGGTAGGGTTAGACAGAAGAGGTTATTTTGAAACCAACAAAGCATCAGCTCCCAGTTCATGGGTTTCAGTGGACGTACAGCCGTGCCCCAGTGCTGAGACGCATTTCTGCTAGGAATCCTTAATGTAGGATTACAGCCGTTCGCTTTGCTTGTTTCCCAAGCAGCACGGGCGATAAACATTATGACCAGGCTTATCAGGCACAGCCGTGTTTAGCGATTCCGGTCTCCTAGGAGACGCCACACGCCCCGTTCCCTCCTCGCCCGCCGGGTGCCCGTCACATTGACGTCAGGCCTGGTGCTATCAGCGGGAGGAGCCTGTGGTTACGTGGCCCCCTCCTCTCCGGGAGCAGGATCTCTGGTACACCCGCTTTCGATGTGAAGCAACCGTGTTGGAGTTCAGGTTGGAGTGTGGGATGTGCGTCAGCATCCTCCAGACGGACGGGGGCCGAGGGGAGGCACCACGCCGAACACCCACTACCATGACACTCGGGGCACCACTAAAGGCACTCCTAGTCCCTCCCGTCCGCATTGTGACACTTTGTCACCATGAAGTAGCTTGTAAAATTTTAATGCCATCAGTTACTGGCACAGTTCCACAGGCGTAACCCATAAAAGAGCACCACCGCATTATTATTATTATTATTATTATTATTACTGTTATTTTATTACATCTAATATTACGTTTAAGCCAATGCTTGTCCTTTGTCTGGTGCGTGTGCCTGACTCGTCGTGTGTTTTCTGCTCTCTTAGGCAGTTTATTTAAGTGAAGAGTCTGGCCTGTGGTCAGCTTGTGCCTAGCCTCGCTGTCGGATGTAAACCTGCACTTTGCTCTTCATTTGACGTTTGGGGAGCTGCTGCCATCCACCTTCACATTCGCCCTTTTGATGCCAACAAACGTCTTAACGAATGTCGTAGGTTTTCAGATCCTGACCCCAGTGCATGCTGGGAAGGGGCAGACTACCCTCCTCCTCGCATGTGCTCCTCCTCTGCAGATCGGGGCGAGGTTCTGCATGGGGTCACTGGCTCGGTCAGAACCGCGCCCTAGACTATGATCAGCTCTGTCACGGCCAGTTCTCACTTGTGGCTAATTTTGCCTAAAGTTCGTTCAGTTTCCTCGTGATCACTGCCTGTATAAGCCGTTCCATTGTGGCATACTTAAGGTGATTTCCATAACATGCCGTTAACCTAACTGCTCGTTTATGGTTCTGTGCAGTTAAATGCAGTGCCGGTGGCAAATAATGCCCAACCAGTAACGGTCCACAAAACCTAGTTTTACCTTTAATGCCTAAGCGTGGGCTCATTTTACAGGAATTTGTGGCTTATTAATTTTTCTGGAAGCCAGAGCTTTTCAAGTGCTTCTCTGGAATCCCAGCGTGCTCTTATCTGCCTCTGAGTAAGTGTGCCTGACCCACAGCAGTAGCACCTGCCAGACTTCAAAGCCCTCTGCATTCCTCTCTCAGCCCAGAACCTAGTGCATGCTGGGAAAGGGGGCGATCTTGCTCCAGCCGAATATAAAACAGTCCAGTATATTATATTAATTTAAATAAATGCATGTAAATGGCCTTGGGGGAAGTGCTTCTGTGAGGGCAAACAGTATCTGTTTGCCAACCTCGCCGTAGCGACACAGATGTGTCATCGATAGGCAGAGGAGGGCCCTCCCCCCACGTGAGCTCTTTGTTTGTTCTGTGATTGTGCTGTGAGACTCCCGCCGTGGAACAGTCCAGAAGCAGATGAATAACAGGTGACCTTGTTACTCGGCGACGGTCCGCCAATAACCCCCCCCCCCCCCCACGTGAATTCAGGTGGTTTCTGAACTTTACATTCCTCTCCAAACATTCGCTGCCACATAGCGAAACAGGTTTGTCAAAGGAAGGTACTCTGAGCACTGAACATAATTGTACTTGCAGTGCATTTTTCTTAAACCATACTACACTGACTTTTGTCCTGTTCCCTCGCTGATGGCACTGCGTTTGCCGGAGACCCTGAACCCTCTAACGTTATCATGAAGCTCCTGTCATGCACAATAAGCAGAATGCGAGCTATAGAAACTGGCACAGCTCACAATGCACTAATTATTCACTCAGAAATGTGAGTATAATATGTGTATATGTGCCAAACAAGAGGAACTCCCCACCACGAAACAGATATCGAGGAGTTAAGTGCACCCTGCTCTCTCTGACTCAAGGAATCTGGCAATGAAGGGCCCATTTTGCCATCCCCCCCCTCTTTTTTTCCCCGCCACCGCCCAGTGAAGGGGCGCTCTTTATGTCTTTGAGTCACTGCGGGAGTGTCGTGTTTTGCAAGTTCACTGAAGCGACTCGCTCGTAAATTCGCCTGCTAATGTACCGTTGTCATCGTGACACTGAAGGGCGTCCGCCTTTCCAGGTGTGTCCCAGGTCTTGGTCCACACCTGGTGTCCTTCATTTTCTCATTCGCTAAATGTTTACTTGATGGTCCGCTCTCCCACAAACTCTCGTTTGTTTTGGGTGCTATGTTCTGATTGGCTCCTGTTCGGCTAATGTCAGGCCTGCGCTTTTTTTGTTTTATTTTTAAACCCTTTTCTGGTTCTGCCTTTTTGTTTGGGTCCTGCTCTCGAGTAGCAGCACAGCAGAAGCTGAAACTAGAAATATTTCAATTTGGCAGTATTGTGCATGGAAGCAGGTCGCGTTCTGCTGAAAGCGAATCGCCTCCGACTGCCATGGCCCAGCTGATTAAAATCTTCAGCACGTTTGGATCCTGGCGCCTGTTCAGGAGCTGGTGAAATGTCATTACCCTGCTGGCATGGTCATCCGGACTTACATGGAAGAAGCATTTGGCAAGACGTTCAGTAGATTAAGATCAATGTTAAGATGAACTTTCTTGATGCCAGTGGGAAATTCTGAAGCATCCGACAGCAAGAGTATGCACAGATGAACAGAGTATGCACAGATGAACACTCATATGGTCCAAAACTAACAGAAAGTACATATTGTACATGCAAAGTAGAGTGCAAACAATTGTAAAAAGAGAATATTGTGATGCTATAGAAATTAAATTTCGCAAGATAAGAATAATGAATTACAATAATAGTTTACCGGAGTACATCTGAAAAATAGCAGACCGGGACTCTGAATTGTTAAATGATAGGGAAGTTTTTAGGCTGAGCTCTTTCTGTTTGGATGAGTAATGGGCCCATGGCTACACAGAGCAGGGAACCCCCCCCCCCCCCATTCTGTGGCACCCAGCTGGTGTGTGACTTGCCATCCATGATGGTTTACTCCTGGCCATAACTGGAAATTAGCGGGAGAACATTTTAAAATGAATTTCAGAAAGCACTTCTTTAACAGCGTGTAGTTAGAGTATGGAATAGTCTTCCTGATAGTGTAGCGGAAGCTAAAACCCTGGGTTCCTTTAAATCAGAGCTACATAAGATTTTAACAACTCTGAGCGATTAGTTAAGTTCTCCCCAAACCAGCTTGATGGGCCGAATGACTTCCTCTCGTTTGTAAAGTTCTTATGTTCCTATGGAGTCACCTGTACAACGTCCTGAACGGAGACACTTACCCAGTTTCCTCTGAGCAGCCGTGAGTGTTTCCAGTAAGAAGGCAGACGTGTCTCAGGGTGGACTTGGCAACATTCAGGCGTGGTCGGGACCCCGAGTTTCTCGCTCTGTGTTAAGTGCTGTGTGGTCAGCAGTAAATGGAGGGGCAGTTGACAGAATGATGTAGGCCCCTTCAGGAACTAATGAAGCAAGCCGTAAATATCAACCCTGCTTTCCATTTTCAGCTGTAAGAGCTGGCGGCTGGCTGACCTATATGGTGAATGCGGTTGCATGCCTACATGGAAAATACCGTTCAACAACTCGATAAATCACAAGACTGACTCTTCTCCTTGTTTAACCTGCTATCTGTGTTTTGCCTCACGTAACGTTTTTGATTTACCTGTTTTTCTTTTCTGGTTTCTAGAGCAACCTCCAACAACAAGGTACGCGAGATGGTGGTCCTGGAGCTGAGCTACGTCAATTCCAACCTGCAGCTGCTCAGCGAGGAGTTGGAGGGTCTAAACAGCTCTGTGGAAGTCTACCAGAATGTCCAGTAAGTGTTCGAAACTGCGCCTTTCGAAATACATCATCACTTGGACTCCCTCTGAACCGGAGGCGGAATTTTGGAGCGGCCTACCTTTGCATATAGAACCAGTTGCGCAAGACCCAAATGCTGTGGGGTAAAATAACATAACACCTTTAGTCTTCTTTTGGAAATGATGAAAGGATTACTTCCTTCTACCCTTTTAAAGAAAGCCTGCTTTCAGGAAGTAGACATGCCTAGGTGAGAAGAGAAGTGTCACTAACAGTCCCATCTGAGTTTGATAAAGAGTTAAAGGCAGCAATAATAATAGAGAAGAAGGAAGTTCCTTAAAATGAGGTTGCATGGCCCACGGTTCTCCCATGGTTAATAGAAATTCTTTGGCGGAATTTTAGAGGCCACCACCAGCATAGTAGGTGCATTTGAGGGTGAGTGACAGACCTTGCATGGAGGCATTTGACTGACCGCTAAGCTGTGGCATGTGCAGTAGAATGCAGAGAAGAGGAAATGGCAGGTAGGTCACTCATCATGCGTGACGATACTCTCAAGTTGCGTGTGACAGGACTTTTTCAAAGGCAGCCGAGGACCTGAACTGGGCTGCTGGGCTTTTACCACCTTTCTGTGTTCACTCATGAGTGTGGTTCTTGGTTCTTGGAACCTCCATTTTTCTGAGCCCAACTCGACATTTTGACTTGTCCTTGCTGACTTCAGAACGGATAACCGTCTTCCTCGCCTTCTTGCTGTTGCAAAAAATGTTCCTTCTTTTCCTCCCTCTCATATATCATTTCAGGTCTTGTAATCAAAACATCTGTTTTATATTCCAGATGTTGACTGCAATGAAAGATAGAATTAATCCTGACATATAATCTAGGTATAATAACAAACTGTTTCGTAAGTTTTAAAGTGCAAACCATGAGCCGCCTTCGTCATACTGGGTCACCCACCCTGAAGACGGCTTCAGAAGTTAAAGGTTGCTGTGCAGCACTATTTTACACGTAGAGCTGTGTGCATAGCTGAGAAGTTAACCCTGTCCTATCTTGTAAATTGTTAGCAGGATTCCGTTTATCTTTTGGTCACTGTGGTGGGGTGAGGTGTTTGGTTGGATAGATATCAAACTCTAAACTTTTGAGGAAACTGCTACAGCCAGGTAATTATATTTACTTCCACCTGAAAATGTATTTCAGTGTATAGCCTTCATCGCAGTGGCTGACAGTGTTTTGTACAGGAGGTGTGTCTGCGCTCTCTCCATTGTGCAATATATAGCTGTACTTCACTCTGGAATTTGGTCAGATGACTGATTAATAATGTGTCCACATGTAATGTGACTACATTCATAATATTTACAATGTTTCACATTGATGGACAAATGGATCAGAAGGTTGACTTGTATTTCGTTGCCGGTTCTCATTCTTTTCCTCGTATATAACAGGGCTGTTTGTTCAGGGCGGAAACCACATTTGGCCTCTTGTTTGCTCAATCTGAGGTGTAACACTTCTCTAGTTAATCCATGGACACTTAAACTTAGGTTTCTCTCTGACCTTAAATTGTGGGTATAGAATCAATGGGCCCCCCCCCCCCCCAACAAAAGCTACAGGGAAAAAAATGGGTCAGAAATGCTGATTTTACAGTCATGATGCTGTAATGTTAATTACATCAGTGCCGTGCTACCCAGCATCTACCCACACATCTCCGCTCAGTCTCTCACGTTCTTCTCTTTCTTCCGTTTCTGCGTGCAGAGAGACGACCAGCATCCCTCTGATCCCCCTTGGCATGAAGGAGACCAAGGAAGTGGACTTCTCTGTACCATTCAAGGTATGCCGTCCGGAAGGGAAGCTGTCCCGGACCTCTGCCAGGCCCCCTAGCTACACGCAAACACGCAAAGATCCATGCTTATCACTGACACTCTACCACCATGAACGCAGCACACTGACCAAGCATAGATACGCCGTGGATTCTGGGGTGGAGGGTCGGTCCAAATATGATTTTAAAAAGCTACAACATGCTGATTCAGGTCTGTAGCTGGTGTGTCATTTGAGGACTCTTCAGCTCAACATCTCCAAACATATGTAGGAGCGTCCAATTTAAGATTACGGTAAACAGAGCATGGTGCACCAGAAGGTCCTGTAGACTCTGTTATTGCTTAATAAGGTTTCACCTGCCCTTCCTCCACCGCAGGACTTCATCCAACAACACTACAGTGAAGATGGCTCTAATTTTGAGGATGAGATTGCTGACCTTATGGACCTGAGACGGGTAAAGGGCCTACATCCGTTATCGTGGACTTCAGTGTGTTACAGGCTTGTTGCGTTTCGCTCACGGTTCTCCGTATGTGTCCAGGCATGTCGTACGCCAAGTCGCAGCGAGGCTGGCATTGAGCTGCTCTCTACCTACTTCAGCCACCTGTCCCTTCTTGACAGCCGATTCTTCTCCCACACCGGGCAAATGGGAATCTTCTTTACATGGTAATGACACGCTTGTCCGCATGGTATGACGCGAGCCGTTCCAGTCCCTTGTCAAGCCCCCCAACCTGTCGCATGTGCCCTGTCAGGTATGACTCTTTCACCGGGGTTCCTGCGTGCCAGCAGAACATCTCCCTGGAGAAGGCAAGCCTTCTCTTCAACATGGGTGCCCTCTACACGCAGATCGCCACACGCTGCAACCGCCAGACCACCTCCGGCCTGGAGGAGGCCATTGCCGCCTTCCAGAAATCAGCAGGTGGGGGGGCAGGGAGGTCACGTACACCATCTCCATGCTCATAAATCAGCCACTAACACTTGTGACCAGAGGATGTCCTCATAATAACTAGTAATTACTTGTTAGACAAAAACCTACATTTCCAGTTTATAAGTACACAGCCCTCATACCCATGAGAAGCAGGAGTAAAAGTTTAATAGTTAATTCAGTGTTACCATATTATACACAAACACCTTTTTGGTTTTTGGGGTTTGGCAGAGCTGTTTAATGACAGTTAGCAGCTTCTTCATACTAACATCATGACCTGACCTTAGTGAATCAACTGCTAGTCACCCAACTGCATGAGCTTCCACGTGTCACCATTTCAAATTCCCCAGAGACTTCTCTGGTGACACCGTCAGAGTTGACAGCATTGTTAATATGGTTCCTGGATTGAAACTGAATTTGGTTGGCTTAACAATCGTGTTAAAAAAACAAAGGCACAAAAGAAATTGTGACTGAAGTCATTTAACATTTACATAGGGCAGACGCCCTTAGCCAGAGCGACTTACATAAGTGCTTTAAGACTCTACAATGAATTTACTATAAGTCATTAACCTTCAATAGACCCAACAGTATTCTTTTTTGAATGGGAAGGCTGTATGTTTTCAGATGCTTTTATATTATAATTCCAAAAATGAGTCTCTTTGACCAAAATAAACCCTCTACATGCTTATCCCGTAAAAGCTGTAGTATAGATTTAGGCAGGCAGGAATTTTACAATGGTATGGCTATAGAAGAGACCACATTTCTCTGAACCAGAATATATATAAATTTGTGTTCCATCGCTGCCTTTTGCAGTCCTGGTTACACTTGGATCTTGTAGAAGATCAACTGCAAACTCATGACAGTGTAGAAATAGGTGGATGCAGACAGTGAGTCAAAGAAGGAGGAGATTTCTCCACACTGTAGGGCTCGCTGCCATCATGTTATCGATTAAGGACTCACTCATGTGTATCATAAAGAAACACTTCAAACTGGATTTAAGGAAGCACTTCTTTGCACAGCGTGTAGTCAGAGTATGGAATAGTCTTCCTGATAATGTAGTGCAAGCAGAATCGTTGGGTTCCTTTAAATCAGAGCTAGATAAGATTTTAACAACTCTGAGTTAAGTTCTCCCCAAGCGAGCTTGATGGGCCGAATGGCCTCCTCTCGTTTGTATAGTTCTTATGTAACACAAAGTACCATGGACAGGTGCAAATGAGGGTTCTACCATTATTGTGTGTGTGTGTGTGTGTGTGTGTGTGTGTGTGTACCATGACATTCATGGTGTGTGCATCTGCCACAGGGGTGCTGAACTACCTGAAAGAGACGTTCACGCACACACCCAGTTACGACATGAGCCCTGCCATGTTGAGCATGCTGGTCCGGATGATGTTGGCGCAGGTCCAGGAGTGCCTGTACGAGAAGATGGTCCTGCCTGGAATTCGCAATGAGTTCTTCTGCCTGATCCGAATGGCTCAGGAGGTCGAGAAGGTGAGACTCACCAGAATCATAGAGATTGACAAAACCTGGGAGCTCGGGATCAGGGTAGGGTGACCAGATAATCCATGTCAGCGAGGACACTCTGAGCCAGGACAGGAATTGTAAATGACCATTTCAATTAAACAGAGCTGGATTTCACTTGAGCACTGAGTTCTTGCTGTGTGCTGATTGGTCAGTCTCCTATAGCCATGCATGTGCCACTCATGTCAATGTAAACCAGCTGGATGAGTCTTTCAATCAAAGAAACAAACCAGTCAAAGCACAAGATGAGCTGAACTATTTATCCAAACAGAGGAGCCTTTTCATTTGAAAGTAGTTTGTAAAACCTGAAGTAGCTCAAAGTGTCCTCCTTGACACGGATTATCTGGTCACCCTAGATCAGCGTGTATTTGTTGCGTGGATCCAGGGGTGGATTTAACAACACTGAGTTTTTATGTGTTCTGAACGCAGCAGTAAAAGCTGTTAATAAAGCAGTTTGGTCAATGTGTGAGGTTGTTTGTGGTAAAGGATTCTTTTTACAAAGATTATAATTGAGCTTGATGGTTTCCATATTGAAGCCAGGATGGGTGTAACACTGGCTGGTGGTGTTTTAAACATCCTCAGGTTGCTCATACATATGAGCAGGCTCACCAGTCCATGGTCCAGCACCCCATCAAAGACAACGTCCCTTTCTTCTGGTCAACCATGACGCGTGTGAAAACCACACACTACCGTTCCCTGGCCCACTACTTCGTGGCAACGGCTCTTCTCGACCACCAACGTGAGTACTTGTCCTGTTCTTACACCTTGTATGGACACCCGGCCATTTGATATTGCAGAAGTTCCTTTGCTGCTATGATAGTAGTTTGTATATGGGGGGAGGCATTATGTGGCTTTGAGTGATGTCAACCACAAGAACATAGTTTTCACATATTGCACAGGTGTGCCGCAACTATAATTTCAGTAGTTCCTTGAATGACATATTAATGATCCATGGTAGGCTTCGTAGTTCATGGATATGGGTGGATCAGTTAATGTTAATGCAGCAACAAGTGTCTGGCTAATGAGAACCATCACAGGCAAATCAAAGTCATGGAATTGTTCCATAAGATCTGTGCACTGTCTTTCCTTTAGCTTATACAAATAAAGAAGCCCAAGTGAGTGGTATTGTTGCAAGTAATTGCTCGCCTTTCATCATCTCTGTGGAATTGTGATGAGATACCTCCCCATAATCTTTTCATTGTTCTGCTATTGAAAAACATATATGAAGAGATGGCTTTCAATTAAGACTTCAAGTAAGCCTCTGCGGATAAAATAAAGTTTAAAAGAAAAAAACACAACATAAGAGTGCTTTAGTCACGGAGTTCATTAGGCTGTTTAGTAACCAGTGCAGAAACTGCAGAATATAGTTTGCAGTTGACTCCTGACTTTGTAGCATGCATATTAACAAAAGAGTGCAGAGTGCACTAGAAAATAATATTGAGGCCATGTTAATTTTTTTTTGTTAAATAATAGAAGAAATCAGGGGAATATTAATTGCTATAATGTTTCTGGATAAAGAACACAGCATTATATCATTATTATATAATGATATATTATAACAGCATCGTTATTGTATAACTTGAGAAAATATGGTGTCTCATTTTGTGTCCTTGTTGGAAGTCAGTGACAGCCCTCCCCTTTTTACTACTGTGCCCCAACCTGAAAAAAAATTGGAGCCCCCCCATTTCCCCACTTAATTAAATGCCTTAAGCGTGTCCCTGAGGATATCACAATTAAGGGAGAAAAAAAAACAATTTAATTGGCCAGGGAGCAGGGATGGAGCTTGGTGACACAGACAAGTGTATGTGACGGCAGCTGTGTCCCCACGTCACTCCCACGGCGTTGGAGAGCGAGGCCTCATTCTCTATAGTTCTCTTCAAACTGGGACGCTATGGTGAATTCTGAGATACGGTTATCTTTTTTTCAAAAGGGACATTAGATATCAGTCAGTGTCGGCCTGCCTGTGAGGTTTGTAGTGAAGGGACACCGAAGTGGCGCCTGGAGACGCGTCACGGTCAAACAACTCCAGTTACGTAACGCTGTTATTGTAGCTCAAACAAACCAGCCTCTCTTTCTCTGCAATAAAAGTGAGCTCAGTAGGGAGTTCCTGCACGTTCCTGCACAGTAGCACACTATCACTCTCCACTTCTGGTCTGGTTTTCTGTCACTGGAGAGAAATGAACTTAGAGTTACTTTGAACACAGCCTGTGTAGGTATGGACGTCATGGTTCCCAACAGAGAGGACAGTACCCATAAGCCTCAGTGCAGTCCAATAACGGCACTGATGTGTCTGTGCAGTCCGGCCCAGGGATGACGAGGACAAGCAGGAGAAGGCCCTCGCCCAGCTGTACGACGGCATTCCCAGTGGGAATTCTCCTGCGTACATCCTCAAGAACAAGGAGGAACGTCGGCGCATCGGTGAGAGGCCGCGACGTTTCCTCCCGGCCCCTTTAGCGCCGCGTGCTGGGAGGTTTGGGCCACGCCTCCTGGGCGTCACCGTTTTTCTGAAGGGAGTTTGTGGCCTCTGTCCAGGGAAGGCACACCTGCGCAGGGCCATCCTGGCTCAGGAGGAAGCCATACGCTGCCAGAGCCTGTGCCGGCACCTGCGGAAGCTGGACGTGCTGCACGACATCCTGCAGGCCGCGCATCAGCGCTCACTGGCCAAGTTCACGGAGAACGACGCCGAGGATGAGTTCACGGACCACATGGACGCGCCCGACATCGTCCGTAAGAGCCCTGACCTCAGTGTGTGCCCAGAATAGATGTTTTCATGAATACATGTTTAATCACCACCCTCAAGGTGCATATTATCAATGCAGTTTATATGACTCTTGTAGGGGGAATGTTTTTACATTTATCATGAGGCTCGGAGATTTGTCTGGGGAAAATATTTTTATTTATTTATTTATTTTACTTCACAGCTAAAACTGAGCACAAAGCTGAAATGGAAATGCCAGCATCCACAAAGGTGAAAGTCAAAGACTTTTTCCACAAGCTGGTATGTGGGTCACTAATTCTCGTAAATAACCTTCCTTTTCATCACACAGAGAGCCAGCACCTTGTTCAGAAACTGCGCAGTGCCCCCTGCGCAGTTTATGAACATTTCTGGTCGGATCTGGCTTTACTAACATTATTAATGTGAAAGACAAACAACAGGATGAGCGGGACGATCACAAAGTGACTCAGCATAAGAATGACAAATGACATTCCAGTGATATGAGCAGATTGTCCTTCCTGTTCTGTTTACCTTCTCAGATTTAATTGGCTTTCCTCTAAATCAAACCAATAGTTCAGGTCTTTCACTGCTGTTTGGCTGTTCTGGGATCAAGAGTGAAATGGGTGCCTGATGCTTGTTGAAGCGTCGACTGGCCACTCCAGTCCTTGGGAGCTCTAGGTTTTGTCTTTACGTGAAACAAAATTGAAACCTCTTAAATATTCCCTCAAAGATTGGAGTGAGCTGCCCCCACCCCCAAACGAGGGTCCTGGTTACCTCTGTAAACACCTGTCCTCCTCTGTTTCTTTGTTATGTGTTGACAGTATCCCTTCAGTTGCTCCCAAATGGCTGGAAAAGTAGACACCAGAAAAAGTCCAGGGATAAAAAAAAAAAAAAAAACTTTTTTTTTTTTTTGAAAATTTGAGGAAGGATGAGATGTGTTGAAGGCTGGGCTGGGGTTAAAAATCAGCCCTGGACTTTGGGATTCCTCATAGCAAGTGGGTATATTTTGCTGGTGGGGGTTTTACATACACAAAAATATTCTGAGGGCAAAATTAAAAATGATTGGTTCAGAGAGACGACCAAACCGATGTCTTGGTCCTGCCTCCTATTATTCCTTGGACCAATCTTCTCTAGATTCTGATTGGTTATCCCTCTGAACCAATAATTTTTGTGTAAGTAAAACCCATGAACGTATATTTTACTGGCCTACATAACCTTGGCCCTTTGGGAAAATGCAGAGTACACCACTTCACATTCAGGGCTGGTCTGCCGATCCTGTGGAATCTCCCTAATGGCCAGTGATTAGAATGTGGTGAAGCGTCCATCTTGTTGTGAGCAAAAGGAAAGCGGTGGCTAAAGCAACAGGCTAGCCTGGGATTTCTCAGCCTGTCCTCGAGTGAGACAGCAGGATGAGAAAGCTGCCGTCTGCATGACTGAAGGACCCTTGAACTGGACAGCAATGCCGGGCTAAAATTATACTCACGAGTAATATGACAATGAATACTTTTGCACGTTCCCAAGTGTTTTATGGAGGCTGATAGTGGCACCTGGCTGGAAGTTGGCATCAGGTTTTCCCATCATTATGACAGAGACCCCCCCCCGTTTTTGCCTTAACGACTGTTACGATTCCGCTTCCCAGGGCCCCCTGTCCGTGTTTTCAGCCAAGCAGCGCTGGACGGCACCACGCACAATCAGGCTGCACACCGAGGACCACGACCTGGGCTTCACACTTAAGGGTGATGGACCCACACAAGTCCAGTGCCTGAATCCGCTCTGCCTTGCTGCGGTGAGTTGTGGGGGGGGGGGGGGGGGGGGGGGGGGGGGGGGGGG
>JABFEB020000008.1:10425283-10438459 GCA_019775895.2 Stomatorhinus ivindoensis | reverse complement strand
CTCCCGGGTCGCCACTTCCCCCCCCCCCCCCCCCAGTCCAAAAAAACATACTAAGGTGAGCTAGAGCTGAATTGTCCATAGGTGTGAATGGTGCGTCAGCCTGTGATGGGTCGCTGCCCCATCCTGGGTTATTCTCTGCCTCATGACTGTAGCTTGCAGAGTCTCAGACCTGCTTAAAACGCCCTGCGCGTTCAGTTTTTCAACCCATGCTGCACTTCGTTAGGGGACGGGGACCAATTTTTAGAAACGGCCATGCTGAATTTCCCTGTAGTGGTGAGAGTTGGGAAACATGGTACCCGGCTGAGTGGTGGTGGTGGGAGCAGCCTGGGCTGATTTGAGCTGTCCGTGTTTGCAGAAAGAGGGACTGAAGGAAGGTGACTACATCGTCGGCGTCAAGGACACAGACTGCAAGTGGCTGGGTGTGGGTGAGGTGATGAAACTCCTGAGGGATGTGGACGGAGACGGCCTGGACATCCACGTAGTCAGCATGATGGACAGTGGGCTGCCTATGGTGCGTCCCGCCTCCCTCTCCCTTACCTGACACATCCCCCCCTATGAATCCGCTCTTTGTTTTCCACATATTTGTTAGGCAAAACCCCACGTAAAGATCAGATTCCCGTGATTGTCAATTGTCATCTTCACATAGCAACCACCGGCCCTCCTATCCCTGAAGAAACTCACAGAGAAATGTTTGTTCTCATTCTTTAATCCTTCCCTTCTCCATTCAGACCATTCTTTCTCAGGAACACTCTGGAGCATCTGAAATGTAATATAGCATTCTGGCCATGCTACATACCTTGCAGGCATTATCCTCCAAGTCTGTTTTTCAGAGTCTCTGTTTCATTTGCTAGGAAAAGAATATACCTTAAACAAAGATGTACAGGGTACAGTATCGGAGTCAGGAGAAATGGTTCAACAAACACATGAGATTTTTCCCGCCAACACTACAAGGTTGTAACAGAATATTATTTCTTTAGGCTGGGACACCTACTGGTGAAACAAACATGTGATACAGTGTATACTCATGAGCTTTCTGACACCGTATACTTTGTGGTACATGGCGGTAGGCCTTTTGCAGTAAGACTGATGCATGATTCAGGAAGAAGCCTCCTTCGTTTGTGGACATTGTCCGTATCGGACTCCTTTCTGCTTCCTCCCACGCAGTCCGCCAAGAGCGCCACCTACTGTGGTGGGATCCCCAAGACCTACTCCATGATCTGCCTGGCCTTTGACGAGGATGATAAGATATCCAAAGCGCGCAAGGTCACCAAGAAGCCATCCTTCCTTAGCTGGGGCCTGAAGAACAAGCAGAAGAGTGCCAGCACGCTGAGCCTGCCCACCGCTGACTACCCCGGCACACTGCCCTGGGGCAAGCAGCGGGCCACCTTCCCCAGCTCCAACAACGGCGCCCTCTACTAGGTCAGCTCTGGGGTTGTGCCATCCTGATTGGCTGATCCTTCCAAATGCAATTACATTGAAATAAGGGGGGGGGACGCCAAACAAGACAAAAAAATAAATATATATAATATACATACACACACACACACCCATTTTCTTGGTGTAGGAACGTCGGTGATAAGCTAACCCTTTTGTTTAAACACATCGCTTCCAGACCTGACTGCTTTGCTGGTTGAGAGATGGTTAGGTTTATGCCGCTGGTTGTATCTGTATCTCAGGGTGTGTTTTGTTAACTGGAGTCCTAAAGTGTCTAAACAAACCACTAACGGGGAGATGAATCCTGACAGAAGGGACGAGGCAGGAAGCGTCTGGTGTCAACTGCACCTGAGAAGACTACTTCTGATTTTTATCACCCGTGCCAGTAGAAGCAGGACTGAAGAAGGAAATTTGCATTTTAACAGCGGCAGGAAGGACAGGGTATAGTGCAAACGTGACGTGCCGCACATTGTAAGCTGCTGAATCGTTAAGGAAAACTTCTTTTGTGTTATTTTAATGAGGGAGGAGGGGGGGAGGCGATAAATGAAGGATTATAGCCTTAGCATCTCACATTTGCAGATAGGTGCACTTCAGAGACTGCGGTTTAAACAAAACTGGACAAGAGAGACTGAGGGTGGGAGAGACCGATGGCTGTGGGTCCTACCTGCCACTTATGCTGCTTTCGGTTATGATGGTAGTATGGCCATGGTAAGTTTAATCAACACTGAGCACTCCTGCCAGCTTGATCTCTCCCAACACCCTGAGTAATGCCAACACCTTTTGAGTGTTGGAGAATTTCACTGTCTACAGCGTAGATATTTATTCACGTTTGATAATCAAATAATTTATATGGAAAATTTTAACTACTTAGAAATACCACTGTACATTTAAACACTAAATGGTTTTGCCTTAAATATTTGTATGCAAATCATGTATTAGATTTGCTGTCTTGGAAGTCACTTATTTCGGAAGCTTTCTCATGCTTAATTTATTTATCTGCTATCAAACAGTGTTTATATACAAATTGTAGTGTCTAATTATAAAATACAATAGGAACATACACGCAGTACAAGTATACTGAAGATATTTCTATTGAATAGTGGAGTGCTTTGCATACAGTGGCGTGGGTTTTTCCAATGTCTTGTTTTGAACATTTTGGTTTTATTCAGTAAGGTTGTAAATGTCAGCAAACTGTGTTTCTGAGGTAATGACCAAGTCTGTGTGGATTTTATTACTGTGCTTTTAAAGTGAAGAATTCGGCTTACTGCCATACTTGCCTCCTGCTCTGTAAGTAAACTTGTATCCATAGTTTTTGTCACCTTTGTTTCATGTACAGTATCTCAGGCAGATGTATGTATGAATTAAGTATTCTTTCATTTGTGCAACGGTCATTCCCTTGTTTTTAACTTGTATGTAACTGGAATCACAATAAAAATGGGGTAAAATTTAAAGGTTTGCCTGTTTATTAGTTTATTATATGGCTAGTAGCAATTAGTCCTCATTTTCGTTTTATGAGGAAGAATTCTAACAGTGACAATAATACTGCAATGTTTAGAGGAAAGTCCTCAGTGTGAGTAAAAAGTAAAAAATGAACAGAATCCAAAAGAACAGCAGTCAATCACCTTAACAGCTGACATCATGTGATCATGAAGATGTAGAGCCAGAAGTGGGATACAGGTCACGCCCTGAAAAGGTATGCAGAACATAAGATGTGAGTAGGGTAGGTACGGCACCTGCGAATGGGAATCCAGGCTCCTGGCCCGTTAGCAAACAAACCCTGACAAGGTCATGTAGGAGTTTTCCCACAGAGCAGAGCTGGGAACGGACCAGCACTAACAGACACACCCCCACCCATCTGGGCACCAACACAAAACGGTACCGTTGTCAATGCGGTTTCCCAAAAGCACTAGAAGACGCACCCTTTTCCGTCCTGATGTTAAGCGATTCCTCTGGGAAACCACGCGATTTTCCTCAGCAGACCACCGTGAAATTCAATCCCGGCTCCCACGTCACGCGGGCCACTGCCATCGGTTGCCCTCTACGCCATCACTCCCACCTCCCACCGGGATCTGCTGCCCCTTGCCCAATAACTGCTGGAATCCTCTTGGGGGGGTGGGACGACGACGCTGATGTGAAGTTTTGAGCAGACGCAGACGGGCAGGTTAAACAGAAGCCGAAGAGGAATGGAAAGCACACGGCCACGCTTACGCTTTATCCAGCAAGAAGTGACTGCTGATTCGTTAAGCAAGAAACTCGTCAGCCCCGATCCCCCCCCTACCCCACAACACCCACTTTACAAGCAAAGTTTCACTCTGTGGACATACAGGCTACCCCATGTCAACGTTTCCTCCCACCTCTGCTCCCAAAAGTCCCATGGAAATGTAATGAATTTTAAATTGCTCACAGATTTCACCTCTTTGCTTCCTGGACAAGGGCCATGTGGTTGGACCATTACAGAACGCTGCTCATAGCCAGGGGTGATGTCAGTGGAGGGAGGGGGGGGGGCTGGGGTGCTGCTGGCTGGCATACAGCCTCGATTTCAGAGCTTTTCTCCTTTCACGACAGCCCCGCTCACCGCATGGCCTAAATTAGTCCATCTCACCATTTACACGGTCGGGTTTATAAGACATTTATTTAAGACATCTCAAATTGCCAACATAAAAATAAGATGGAAAACACAAAAAACATACGACAAAAAACACTCACATGTATTAACATATACATATAGTACCCCCCCCCCACAGAAACACTATCCAGAATGTGTCTGGGTGAAGGGGAGGTCAAGGAAATTGTCGTCACAGCAATTTAGCATGGATACAGTGCAGTGGGACTGCCTTCATCAGTTCTGCGTGAAGAAGCTCCGAACATGCTGGGCTGTGGTCTGCCCCACCACGAGCTCCAGGTCCTGGGCACTCGCCTGACTGAGTTGGTGGATACTGGGGAAGTTGTGCAGCAAAGCCAAGGCCTTCACCCGGCCCACTCCAGGGATACGCTGCACCAGGGCCAGTACCAGCGGGTCCTGTAGGCGTGCGGTGCTCCTGCGCAGGAAGGGATTGCTCCATGCTTCCCGGCCATTGTCATGGGCCTAAAAGTAGGATGACTCTCGTTATCGTAAGTCTGCACCCCCACCTCACCCCACCCACAAAACAAATATCCTCAAATCTGCTTCTACCTGCACATGTGACATCATTGTCACCAGGTATTACATAACTATCCTCATGGACTCTTGTTTGCAAAATTTAATCAAACTGCACTCATTCCCATAATGAGTATATTCAAACATAAGTATTGGTGGAGTCTGTGCTGCCTTCTGTACACAAAGCTATCATATGCAACTGAGCTGAAATAGGAAACTTAAAATGATGGGCATGGAAACCAGTCCAGTGTGCATAAATCCTACCATCATAACTGGGTCATCAAGTCAAAGAGTGACTCAGTACTTAAAAAACACGAAAAACTGCTGATTGAAATACCATTAAAAGAACCAGTGCCAGGACATTCAACCAGATGTGTAAATAGTGCAGCTTTGTGTCTATTGGCACAATTAGCTGCAAAACCACCAATATATCTGAAGCATTCTACTGGTTGATAAATTACATTTGGCTATAGTTCATCTCGTTTCATTTCAGGTTAATTGTTTGGTTTATAAATATCGCAATATTACTGGGGGAAATGTCACATGCCGCAATATGACATCATACAGCCCTGCGTGTAAAGCTAGGCGGATAAAGGGTTTAGTTACCAGCTGTGTTATTAGCTGAGAGGCCTCCGTCTGCCCAGCCACGGGCAGCAGCGCCAGGCCCAGCTCCAACACCGCGAACTTCTGCACGCCCAGGAAGTACTGCTCACTGAGCCGGGTCCTCTCCACCAGCACGACCCCATGCGTGCTGAACCGGGCCTGCGGCACAGCACGTAAAAGTGGAGTGGAGTCACTGGCCTCCTTCGCCATACTGATGCAAATTAACACTCTCCCCTTGAGTCCTGTTATGCATTTATAGAGACTTGAATAATAATACTCTGTAAACCACCTGCTAATCCAGACAGACAAATGCATTTGTTTCTTTTGAAAAATTGCAATGGGTTTCCCAAAAAACGTTATCTTCTCAGCTGAAAATGTCAAACCAAGAAAACAGACTGAAATATACATACATTTCTAAATTTAACAAGTCTCCTCTTGTAGGTGCTTCCTGCCACCAAGTCACTATCAGACACATACAGCACACAGCTTTTGTTGGAGAGATGAAAGTCCACTGCGCCGAGTTCTTCTTCAAAGATTGGTTTGATACTTCCTGCAATAGAGTGAAACACTTAAAACTTCTAGAGGAAAAGGCAAGAATGAAGGAAAGAAAAAAAAGTGCATGAGAATCAGAAATACTGTATTTTATTTATTTTGTCTCAGTGGTGGGCAGATAAAGCCGGAATTATACAATGGCGCCACCCGCAGGAAAACTTAAGCTAAGAGTGAGTCGATTTTAATTGACGTTAACGCATCGAATTAAATTTTCCCAAGAACTTCATTCACACTCCATATGAAAGGTTCGCTAAACAGCTCTGTAATAAACATTGTAAATATCCGCATAAGTAGGCATTAAGACGTTCAGCCAGTTGTGTAGATAACAGAATGTTTATGACAGGTAGATATCGACTAAATAGGCATATTTCCCGTGCATACCTCTGAAACCCTGTACGATCGCAGAACCTCTCCATCTTTCGTTGACAATAACGTGTCCATAGGGAGGATCGGCGTTCGCACGCACCGGCGTGCTGATGTCCATCGCGCCGGCCCTGAACCCTACATTAAGCGGCCGGTGAAAAACGATCGATTAATTCTTCTCGCTAATTTAATTGCCGATTAAACATGAAACACATTTTAACATAAGACTGAATACTGGTTTCATCCGCAAAAGAACACAACTTATTCAGCAAGTTCGTAAAAGTTAACGAAGGTAGAGACAGTAAAACTGAAACAGTTTCCTCTCGTTGTATCCAATGAGGCGCCTTTCTTCCTTCTCCGCCAACTTTTGAATGGTTGACAGCTGCAAACGGCTGGCGTTGCTAGGAGGATTAAAGCTCGTTGGTGATTGGGCCGCGTGTCTGACGTAAACCAATGACAGTGCACGTTATAAAGGGGTGACTGTGATTTTTTAGCGTCTGGATACAAGAATGAGGAAAATAATATTTGGAAATTGAGAAGCAGAGTAGTCACTGTCTTAATGAGATATTTACGTTTTCATTGAAATCCAGTCTATTCTTTGCATTTCATTGAGCATAAACGTTGCTGCTGAAATAGTAGTCGTTAAGTTCGCGTTTATTTTAGTCACAGAGCTGGAACTTTCTGAAGATGTCTAAATTCAGCTTCAGGAGAAAGGACAAAATGGCATTTGTGAGTTTTCGAATATGGATTATGCTATTCTTGTTTTTATGATCAGATACTAACCTAAAGACGATTGTACGATCCCTATAATTTTGTTACGTTTTTGAAGATACTCGTATAATGAATGTGTGGGGTAGCGAAAGGGGTTGAGGGCTGGTGAATCATGTCGTTCATTTATAGGACTTACAAGTAAAGCAGTTAACTTTTGGTTGACCTTTCTGTGACTTGGTGTTACTTTTTTGAGCTATGTAACCTTAAGTTGCTTTTTCAAAAATGGTTGCTGTAAGGGAGAATAGGACATAGGACTTGTAGGATGGAAATGCCAGTTAGGACAGTATAAGGGAGTTAAACAATTAACATGTTTACCATAACTACTTTGAAACCCATCATATTTTAATTTGCTTTATAAAAGTTGAAAACCTTAAGTAATTGCTTATCAACTGAACCTCCTCGATTTTGGTTCATTGGTGTGTTTATTCAAAGCCCCTTTCAAATCTTTTGGTCTGTTATGTGAGTCTTAACTTTTTTTCTCTTAAATAATGCATGTAATGGAACAACTTGCATCCGGGGATAAATAACAAAAGGGAATCTGCAAAGAATGTGAACATGGTGGGGGGGGAGGGTAACCTAAAGAATTTACAGTGATGATCGCATAAAACTGATGCTGATAACAAGGAACTGCTAGGGGTTTCATTTCAGGTTTCCTTCTGAAATGTGTACAATAGAAGTTTCTGTAGCACATAATGGAACTACACGTAAATGTGACTGTGAGGCTTATTAGCCAGTGCCTTCTGCCCAAAGTACCACATGCTTTTAACCATAAACTCTGCAGGTTCGGTACCTTACAAAGAGGTACTAACTATATCATGGCTTCCCTTTGACAATGACCCCTGACCTTCACTCCAGAACAGGTCCTTTCCCATAATCCCTTCCGCTGCATTATGATGGTTCTGGTATGTTTATTTATTATTATTATTTTTTTTTCTTTTTCGTTTTTTTTGGATGGGCTGGTTAAATATAAACCACCTAGGTAATTTCTGACAGGTTTTAATACGAATCGGACAAGTCAAACCCCAAATAGTATTCTCTCTTAAGCATCCTTGTCACTCTGCATCTCACAGTCATCAGTGATGTCACCGTGACTCTCATTGCTGACCTGGGGCTAATGTTCCTTCATTATCGGTGTCTAACAGAGATCTCTGTGGTCTGTTTAGAAGCACATAGCTCATGGTTTGATCCCTGCTGCCACCATTGCTCCCAGACCCGCCGTTCCCCGCACCCCTCCCCCTCGCAGCCCATACCCCTCTCCAGAGAGACCCAGGTACCTATGTCATTCACGTATCTCATCCAGCAGTCTTTGTCTCTTCCTCCTTCCCCCTTTTCTCTTCTTTTTCCTTTCCTACATTTTTTCCCACAATCCGGAGATGTCATGTGCATTTCTTTGCATAAAATGTAGCAGCCTTTATTTATGCTTCGTCATAGAGATTGCAGTCTCACAAATTATCTTCTCAGAAAGAGTACTAAATCTGTATTTTTACGAACCTATATAAATCCTAACCCTCTTACTGTTATTACCCGAATCACTGGTCTAGGTCTGCCTTGGCAGCAGCCATCTTGTCCTCTTCCCTAACTGGCCGCACGGTGGCCATTCCTCCAGCACGACAGCGGTCTCTGTCAGTGAGTGACTGTTCCCGCTCAGCCAGCCGGGTGGAGGTGGAGCCCTACCTCAGCACTGCGGAGTATACCAGGTAACATAGACCACACTTGCACCATGCTGTCAAGGCCTGGCCTTTTTGTCTCCTCACTGATATTCCCTTAGTACTTAATGGTTAATAGGCACCGCAACCTTTTATGCACAGTCTAAAAGTCAAACACAGGGCAGATGTCAGAGCATTTTAAGCCCCTTTTCCTGCAGGGACAGACGGCATCGATCGGTGACAGGCAGGCCCCGTTTGCCTTCCCCTGAGCATTCTGACCCGTGTGATGAGGACGAAGATGACAGTGATGATGAAGATGAGGAAGGTGCAAAGGGAGGATTGCTTTCGGATCCAGACGAAGACCACATTTACCAGTCTCTGGAGAGGCAAGGTGCTGCTCTGGTCACAAATGACATCTATGCTGTGCCACATAAACAGGTACGGTATCTACAAGGAATTTACCATTAAACTACTGCTATTTTTTTTAAATTCCCAACTCATTTATTAAAGGGTAATTTCTTGACAGTAATTAATTTGAGACTATGCAGTGCATAATGTTACCAGTGGGTGGAGCTACACAACACATTTTGAAATAATCTGGACAGGCTTTGGCATATGTTAAGGCTTTGCCATTTTTATGGCATTTTCAAATGCCATTTTAAATGGGTGTTTGTACATTGGAGGTTTCAAATTTGAGATTATTTCACACATGCTACCATGCTCAGCCCAAAAGCAGTAAGTGCTGTAGATTTGGTTTAGAGTGCAGCAATAACTCCAGTATGTGACCAAAAGGGTGTTAATTATCTATAATACCTGTGTAATGTGCTTTAATGTGCCATAATGGAGAAGCTGGGGTCTATTTAATGCAAATTTAGTAGCATAGGAGAATAATTTAGTATGTAGATACACATTGCGGAAGAGCTTCTGGCTTTGGCTGTTTGACATTTTAAAACAACGTAACCGTCAAAAGACATGAATTGTAGGTCAATTACGTTGCGTTAAAGTGCAGTGCAAAACAAACACAGCTTCAGAATGGCCAATTCACAGATGTGCCAACCGAGAGGCCCAACACCAAATATTTGTTAGCTGCCATTCGGTTCACGATTGCAAAGAAAGCTTCTTTCACCCTTGTGGCTTCACTGGTATATGCTCCTTGATCTGATTTAATTGTTTTTGTTTCTGGACCAATTTCTCTGATTCCCCAGTCTACGTCAACAAGTTCCAAAGGGCAAGTTTATTTTTTTGTGTTTTTTATTTAAGTATGAAACATGATGGCACTCATAATCGGGTATTTTGTCAAGAGCGTCAGTGTCGCTGTTTACATTCAAAGTGAGAGTATCGCTATGATGTCATGGTATACTTGTGTAACATGGGGCAAATGATAACATTGCTCTGATTTTACGACTTGCACAAAGAAGTGTCTCCTAGTGGCTTCAATCCAGTTTACATTGTTCAATTTGTTCTTATCTGCTCGCTGTACTCGGGGCCAGTCAGCGCACAGATGTTAGCGACCTGTATTGATGAGCTGGGTGCTGTGACGGGCCCTCCAGGGGCTGCTGGGAAAAGCATCACCACTGTCACAGATTTATCTGTTAGCAGTCGCAGAGCCGCATGCCGCAGGGCCCTCGTTCTTGAGGGTTGCTGTTACTGCGTTTCTGGCTAATTGGAGCTGGCTTTGCAGTGGCCTGCCATCACTGCACTAGAGCATCTTAATGAATAGGGGTCCTACTGATCACAGAAGAGTGTGCTGAAGTAACGCAATGATTGCGTGCGCATGCAGGCCAGCACTGGAATGTAATTAGTTTTGCTGCAAGAGTCTTGTGGGGTGGTTGCTGCCTTCTAGTACTTCACTAAAGATAATATTTGGATTTTATTGCTTCCATTTCAGCACAACATTTCCTCCTACTGATGTTGTTTCAAAGAAATGCTCAATATTTTGAGTCAAGTATATCAATTTATGTACTATTATTAATTAGTGACGTAATCAAGACCAACTAACCCGATACCAAGTCTTTACCAAGACCAGAGTACATTGAGACCAAAACAAGATCAAGACCATGGCAGGGCAAAACTAAGAAAAGACTAAGACCAAGGCAGGGTGAGACCAAGACATCTGATTGGTTGATCCTGCCTCCTCTAGTTGCTTGGACCCACCATCCTCTACATCCTCTACAGCATGATTGGTTTGGAGTGAGAACCATTTTTCATTTTGCCCTTGGAACATTTTTGTGCAAGTAAATCTGCCATGAGCCAAAATTATCTGCTTGGGAAACTTATATTGATAAATATTTAATATACTGTTAGAAAAAGAACAGTTTGTTCATCAGTTAGAATCAGGTGAAATGCACTGGTATTGCCTTTATTATTTGCGTTTGCTTCACTCAGAGAGGTGGAAGATACAGTAGGGAATGGCCCCCTCCCTGGAAAATGTAGGTCATGTTTTATAGCTTGACCTTTAATACAGGCTTCCTGTTGATGTAAAGCTGCCAGCATGATTAAATCAGCAAATGCTAAGCGTCAGTGCTGCTCAGACTGCAGCAGACCATATTAGTGAATCAAAAGCCATAACTTGTGATGCTGTTTTTCATGCCTCTGAGCACATAGATTCAATGGCCATAGAGACATCATGGGGGCTTGCTTTGTATTGTAGGTGATGAATCCTGGAGATAAATGTGGTTGACGAGTGCTTTCTGCTCCAGGGAACTGATTGGATGATTTAAGGAATGATTGAATTTCTGAGTCTTACAATCATGTAAGAGCCGATTTTAGTCTGCTGCATGATTATGTTTGAATTGCAGATGGCATGAATGCCAGTCTTGCAGATAATGGGTGTACCACTTTGCAGGCATTGTAAGAAAGGAGGCTTAGTGAATAGGACATGATGAACCAGTGTTTGAATGGCCGTATAGCAGCTTTCCCTACAGTGAAAAACTTTATAAAAATCATCTTGTTTTGAAGCACCTGATAGCAGTCTAATAGGGACTGAAATCAATGCATCAATTAGCTGAGGTAGATAATGTTTTAAATCATGAATTTTCTGAACAAGTCTGATCATACAGGTCAACTTGTGCCTAATAAGGTAAACGCCTTCTACAAAGCGCATTGCTAAAATTTGATAATTGAATATTTCAGATGATACAGGGTGGTTTTATTAAGGGGCATTGATTTCTCTAGGACAATCATCAATGCCCATGATTTAGGCATACCTCTTCAACATTTCATCTGTTCTGAAGTTCTGAGATTGAAAGTATGATAAGATAATGTATTTTTGTGTCATTCAGCAGAGATTAATTAGCAGAGATTACATCTGTGTGGCTACCATTTGTGACATCATCTGTCTTTTTTGGCATTTTTTGGCTAGCATGTGTGGTACGGGACTATAGTACAGATAAATGTTTATTAAATGTTTTCCTTTTCAGTAGGTTGTGGTAAAAGGGGGACTACTAGGTGACGTTTGATGGTGGGGAAACAAATGTCACGTATGTAGACAGAAACAGGTCTATGCCAAAACTAGAGCGACACATATCGATTTAAAGAGAGACCAGTAATGAGAAATGGGAAGTTTGAAGGAATATGAACGTCATCTGAATTTCTTTGGAAACCCACGGCATCATGCCCTTTATCACATACTTAAAACAATCATACATTACAACTGTGTTGTGAATATGTTTTTTGGGATAATAATGAGTATTACTGTTGTGTTCTAGTGTTCATGTTTGTGTACTTAGTCTGCAACTGACTGATTATTGTTCAGTGTTTACCGGAAGGCTGAGTACGGTAAGTATTATAGGCAGATAAATGATGGAACATCCCGACCGGAGACATCTTGGAATATTCATAAAAAGGAATCAGAAATACTGGCTCTCTGTTTGCCTGGCTCTTCCTGACAGGAGACTCTGATATTATCCTTGCACCATGCTGTACTGCTGTTAGTAGTTGTAATGATTCCACCAGGGAATTGTCTTGCTTGAGGCTCATCATGTAATAAGTTGAGCTGCTGTTCATATTTTTTACCTGAAGATTCTATTTGACCAAATACTGTTATTGTTAAGTATTTCGGATCCCTTGTGTCATTTATCAGAAATGAATGTAGCTGTTGAAAGTAATGCAAGCTTCTCATGAGAAATGAAATTACATTATGTACTTTCATCCATCAGCCATAGCACTGAAACCTCTGACTGGTGAAGTGAATAATATTGATTGTCTTGTTACTTTCACCTGGAAAGGGTGCCATTGTATGCACTGGTCAGTACCTACCAATAGTGGTCCAAGAAAGGCCAACCAGTGAACCAGCAACGGGGTCATTGGTACCCAAGTCTCATTGATGGGAGCCGGGAGCGAAGGCTGGCCTGTCTGGTCCAATCCCACATGCAGGAGGGCTACTGCAGCACAAATTGCTGAAAAAGTTAATGCTGGCATTGATAGAATGCTGTCAGAACACACAGCGCATTGAGTTCCCATGCTGACCATTGCCCATGCTGCCATTGCCCATGTTGAAGGCACCTACAATGGGCATACAGGTGTCAAGGCTGGGCCATGGAGCAATGAAAGATGGTGGCCTGGTCTGATGAGTCACATCATGTGGGCCACTGGCAAGCCGGCGGAGGCAGTGTGACGCTCTGGGCAATGTTCTACTGTGAAACCTTGGGTCCTGCCATTCAGTGGATGTGA
>JABFEB020000008.1:10384318-10399457 GCA_019775895.2 Stomatorhinus ivindoensis | reverse complement strand
ATGCTCCGAGGCAGGAGACTCTCAGCGGTGCAGCTGTGGAACACTTAGAGAGTCAGTCTGAACTTCTTAAGCATCCCAAGGAAGTGAAGTCGTTGACCTGCCTTTTTTACAAGGGTGCTGCGCACCCTCTGAACAGGTGCCCTGTTGAGTTTGAAGGAGCTGTAGTGCTTCATTTGTTTCCTCCCTAAGTCCAAAGTCAGCGGAACCCAATCTGTTGCATGTGCTAGTGTCATCACTGCTTTTGTTACATGTTTCAAGTAACTATCAGTTATTGCAGGACCAGGCTGCCTTCAGATGAATTGCTCTTCAGTCATCGTAATATCACTGCAGTTAACGCATGTTTCTCTCGATGCTACATCTTAAGGAATCATTCAATGATATCAGGACTTCAAAGCCTCTGAAGACTGTGTTAATTTTCATGAAGTGACTCTTCTTTTAATTACACACAATATGGCTTGCTTTTCATTTTTCTCATGCATATTTTTTTAATGAGGGAAAAAAAACATGGAAAAATAACCAATCAGAGTCTTTTGTACAGTTTTGGCCAATGGGCATTTGCCAGTATTTGTTAGTTAGCATAAGAGGCACCTCCAACATAGGCGAGTGACAATGCAGTCACATAAGTCATAACGCATTCCCATAAAATGTTGCTCAAATGCACTCTTAAATTAATGGAGCCTATTAGGAAATTAAGTTTTGCCAAAAGCTCAGAACATAAGTACTTAAGAAATTTACTAAGGAGAGGAGGCCATTCGGCCCATCAAGCTCGTTTGGGGGACCTTGTTTGGCAGAACCTACAAAACATTAAGCGATATGTTCTAAATGCTTTGTAAGAACATGTTATTCTCTAAGTTTGATAGCTTTTTCCTTTTACATTCAGCAGTTAAAATTTCACCAAAATGTCTCTTCAGCACTTTCTTGTAATATTGTTCACACATTTTTATAGCACTGAAGTCCCTGGGTCCCTTTCAGTGGGGTTAAGGTCAAGACTCTGCGGTGGCCAGTTCATACGTGAAAATGATTCCTCATGCTCCCTGAACCACTCTATGACAATTTGAGCCCGATGAATCTTGGCATTATGGTCCTGGAACATGCGTCTGCCATTAGGACAGGAAAAACCCATTGATGGGATAACCTGGTCATTCAGGAGATTCAGGTACTTGGCTGACTTCACTTTATTGCTGCAAAATGTTGCTGAGCTGTAATAATGATCCAAATATTGGCTCTTAAGTACTTGCTGATTTAAACTAAAATTGTGACTTTTTTTCCAGACAGTGTATAAAAAATTTGAGTTAAATACGATTGTTCGTAATATCGAACGCACGCACTACTTTGTAACACTCGTGAAAACATTGTGAGGCTTCACTGGTTCAGCAGTTCAAGGTACAGTACAGTACTGTATGTAGTTACTTTTATTATTACTATATATTATTATTAGCGTAATAGCAGAGCTGCTTGCATGATGTCACTCAGTTTTTCTGAGCCCCATACCAGTAGAATTTCCTTTTTCTCTCCCTATATAAAAGTATTTATTTCTAGTTTTGCGGTATGTACTCAGGGGCCAGTGAGAGTTCTGCACCTTGGCTCTCTGCTCACAGACAGGCCTTTAGAAAGTATTCTGCTGACCCTTGCATGTTACCAGGTCACAGCGTTGCTCTACTACTTTGAGGTTTCATAGGAAAGGTGGATATGAACGATTTGGTCCTGCAAAGGCCTGGCTTTTCAGATGTGGTGCTGTCTTCCTGGTCTCAGATTTGAGATACTGGTATCATGGAAAGTTCAGCCTCAGGCTTTCTAAAATCATATTTTTCTAAAAGTATAACTTACTATTAGGCCATTTAGAGGCGGCGATGGTCAGGCTGCTTGTTGGCATTTCATTCTGTATTGGCTGTATTGGGTCTTAGTCACCCATGGTCTTCATTCCCGCTACAGCTCGCTGCTGTGTAACTGAGATTAAGAAGATTAACATTACGGTGAGATGAGATGGGGCCATCGACCTTCACTTTTGCTCTAGGTGTGACCCATCACCAAGATAAGGCTAAGCTAAGCTGAATGGGCACAGCTGAAGAGCCATGACTCATCAGGGTCCATCACCCACCCCCAGGCTTAAGCACAGTGGGAGAGCAGGATCGTTAAAACCCATTTTCCACGACGAACCCCTGAGTGCCTGCTGACTGGTGCCAGTAGTCCCACTTTCACATAGTCACTAATGTCTCTAAGCTCTAGGCACTCCTGATGCACGGCTGCATCTCAGAGCACGAATTTACACAGTTCATCCCTCTACGCCCACACATGGGAGGTGTGAGGGGATTTCCCAGAATGCCTTGCATGTTAGTTGCAATCCAGCATTGGGGTTGGTCTCATCTCTGGAATAAAGATGGTACCTTCCTAGAGAAATATTCTTGTGGTTTCCATAGTTGTGTATACCTATGTTTTATTTAATGCATCTGGGGAGCCTTAATTTCATATTTTATGTTAAAAAAGTATAAAATTGTATTTCTGACAATCCTAAGCCCTCCATACCATGATTTTCTACTTCCTCAATTAAAAATTCAAGTCAGCTTCAGAGATTTACAGCATTTTTAATTCTTTTTAAAGTAATTTACTTGACATACACATTTTATACCAGCTGTCAGTATATATTCATATTTGTTCAGAACCAAATGGTCTAACTAGAGAAAATCAGGAAAACAAGTTTTTTCACTGTGTCAGACATCAAGATGTCCTAGTGCTGGATAGACATTAGGTAACCCCCCCCACCCCCCCATATGCATGAACACATTCAGTCTAATTTTCATTATCCTATTGCCAGATTGTATATTATGATGGAGGTACCTTGGTATCTAATTTTGAAATCCATTCAATTCAAATTTATTTGTATAGCACGTTTTCACAAAATTACATTGTCTCAAGGTGCTTTACATTATCCTGCCCAAAGCCCCCAGTGAGCGAGCCAGAGGTGACAGTAGCAAGGAAAAACTCCCTAGAAGGAAGAAACCTTGGGAGGAACCAGACATAATATTGAAGCACATTTACTATTTCTGACAGATGTGCTTTCTTTGTTGCACCGTTTTATTCACTGTATAATACAGAAATATATCAGTAACTGTAATGCACAGGATGAGTGACTGATTATGTGTCTGTTCATGCTCTTTGTTCTTAAACGCACTTCCTATCTTTGTTTGAGAAAAGCATCTGTCAAGTAAACAAATGCAGCATGAAGGTAATTCATGCCAAATAGTGGAGATTTTAATCAGTGAGATGACTGCTTCACTCCTTGAGGGTTTTCAGTAAAAGACAACCAGTCTAAACCACTGGAATGGACTTTTATGATGGATTGACTTGTTTTTAATGACTTTATGGTCCTGTTCAGTGGAGGGAGCAAAAACACGGACCGTCTGGGGTTGAGAAACACAGGTCTTGTTCATGACACTCAAGCGGCTTTCTGAAGGACACAGAAATCAGTGCCGTGAGTGTGATGGGAGTGGGGGACGATTAAGGCTCCTTCCCCCTCGTTTCTCCCACTGCCCTGATCTCCCGGATCACTTAAACCCTTATGTGCCCTTTTTGCTGCAGGCTTCCATCCTGGAGCAGGACAAGCAGGGAGTGCTGACCAGGGTCATCGAGGGCACCGTGCGTCTGGGAAAGCTCCAGGAAAAGGTGAAGGTAAGGCCAGGCAGACCAAGCTGGGGGGCGTCAGCCAATGGGGAGCCGGCTAATGACACACATAGAGTCAGGTGATAAAGCTGTTTGAATGTGAGACATGTTGAACATATCCCCTAGGCTTTTTATTGGGTGTTCTTGTTTGCTTACTTTTGAGAAAAATTGAGCCATTATTTACATTTCATGTTTAATGTCTTAATTTAATCTGTTGATTCTATTATCCTGGCAACCAAAACCAAATTACTCAATAGTCAATTCCTTATAACTAGTGCTGGGCGATAAAACGATCTCGATTTTTTTTTTCGATAAAAAATGAGGACGATCACGATGATACACATAGACTATAAAACCCGATCAACCAAGTTTGCGCCGTTTTAGAGAATGCGCGGAAACAGACAACTCGATGGCCTATCGAGCAGAGGTTTACTGAACGCCAACACAACAGCCAATCACCAACGGCGTTGTCATTTTACCCATCCTCCCTTTAAGAAGCAATGGGTGCGTTCAATTTGGGCTGGTCTGTCTGCAGCTGACGAGACGTGGAGCGCGATCTGGCTGCGGCTGCAGGGGTGCAGTATAAACTGACTGCAGCCAAGTCGGACAACTTCTACTCCTCGTAGTCTGCGAGACCTGACTGCAATGGCTGCACTGCCAGAAGGGTGTAAATAAATCTATACAAATATCACCTGCATGCGCATTACTACTAACAATAACCGGCTCCTGATACAAACTGTTAGCAGTGAATAAAACTATTGTGTGTAGTGGCTCTGTGTAAAAAGATAGCTGCCAAAGATCAAATACATGTATTTCAAGGATATAAAGGTATTATTGTCATGTACAGAGTACAATGCAATCCTTATTTGAATGCCTTCTTCACAGACTGGACGATTAAACAAAAAACAACGCAACCTTACAGTAACTAACAATAAATAAACCACTAACTTATGTGTACTGTTAGAGCATTTATGTAATTTATTTAAACTTTATTTTAAGTAAATGAACTGAAAACCAGTTCTCACTGCTTTATGTGCTTTTCGGGAGAAATATCAATTCCTGGGATACAAACGTCATACAAACGTCACGTTATTCAGCCAAGAAGGGCAAAGTTGTGTCGTCACGGAGGCGGTTCCAGTTTGTGCTGCATGGTCTGTCTCAAGTCGTTGTACCATGTGACATGGTGACGCGTGGTGATGTTTTGCAGCGCTGGACAAAAAAAGTTTAACCATGATTTGGCATTTTTATGAATAAGTGTTTTTTGTTTGGTTTGGATACGTTTCTACCTCAGAATTTAAAAAGTTTTTAAGAGACCATGAACAGAGGAAGATACTTGTTGCAGTCAGTTCTGTGCTGCTTGTGTTCTTGTGTTTGCCCTTTAACATATTTGTAATATTTTACAGTTTTGTACATCGTTACATTATTCTATGGTTTTGTTCATTTGAGCTATGCTTCTCTGAATACTTGAAAATCAATAACCTTTTTGTATGTAAACAGTGAAATTTGTTGGAAAATAAGTATTTGTTTACTAACATTGTTTATTTCAATGTATTCATTCTATTTGTCAGAATAGGGTTATTTTTATTAATATTTTGATTATTACGTTATTACATGAAATAGTATTGATAATTATCGATATTGGTCATTACAGGAAAAAATATTGTGATAATTTTTTTTGCCCTATCGCCTAGCTCTACTTATAACTGATGTTCATAAGGGAAGCAATTGTCTTGGTGTAACTTGATATGTGAATATAAGGCAGGGAAAAGTGAAAAAGAGGAGGTAAATGCAATATCTAATCAGAGCCAAGAACATTTGTTGATGCTAGACAACAATATAGGCGCCCTGCCAAACCCGTGACGGAAGTTCATGTTTATGCAAATCTCAGATGTTAAAGCTTTACAAACAGCAAAGTGTTCTGACCCCCTAATCTGCAAACTCACATCTGGTACTGTGGAGCCCAACGCTGTGCTTTTTCTAGAGATTGCTGGTGCTTTCATGCATCTTAGCAGCGTTTCCCAACCCAGTCCTTGGAAAACCCCAGTCCAAGTTTTTGCTCCTACCAGGAGCTGGGAGGGAGCAGAAATGTGAACAGTCTGGGGGTATGAATTGTGAATTAGTTACCCATTTGACTCGCATCACTTAGCAACAGTGGTGCTGTGTTATTCAGTTTGGAACTCTTGATGTTGGCCAGCAGGTATTCTAGAGGACAGTAACAAGTAAGGGCCTTTTCCTTTTGTGTGACATAATCTCAGTTTAGTTGCCATGAACAGGGGCTGCTGTGCTTAACCATGAAGCTCTCCCTTCATTTATATGTGGAACCTTGAACCAGGATCAAACCTTAGTTTATGATGAGTCCAATGACAAGATTGGACACCGATGAACATGCCAGTCGACATGGGAACCGGAAAGGTCCTGCTGAATGCCGAGGGTTGCATTAGCCATGACAGCGTCATTGTATACGATCAGTTACATGGCTACATCACCCAGCTCCCCCGCTTGCCTTTGGGCCAGATGGACAGCAGTAGATTTTCTGGTAACACTTTACTTGAGGGGGCATTATGAGCATTATGTGATTACTTATGTATGAATTAACTGCAATAGTCTTGGTTAAATAGTGATCTCGTGTTTGTTCATCATTAATGAATTTTGACGCATTTTTTATTACAAATAGTTACTATATTCATGCCGGTTATTTTAGAGGATCACACCTGTGGCCTGTTGGCACTTTAACTTTTTAGGTGAAACCACTTTGCAGTCAGCTCAAAGCCAGTGGAAGGTGGTGCTGTTTTAATTTGACCAGTAAGTACTGTAGACACTCCCAGAGCATGGAGATAGCTGGAGGATCAGCAGGTCCAGCCTGACCTTCTCCCAGGGACCCTTCAGCACCAGCCGTAATGTAGGAGCTTCTTTCATGCTGCCATGCGCATGCACATGGGGGGGGGGGGGGGGTGTTGGACAAACCAATGTTATCATGTGAAATGCATATTGTGAAGACCCTAATGATCAGAAAGACACATCGCAAATGTAGGTGGATACTACAGGTTATTAGCATTCAGTGCCCCTGACTTGGTAAATGTCAGGAAATGCCAGCACTCTACTGCAGCTGTAAGAATGACAGTCTGTAAGCATCTGTGTGCTCTGGGCCTGTTTTCACTGCAGCTGTAAGAATGACAGTCTGTAAGCATCTGTGTGCTCTGGGCCTATTTTCTTGAGTTTGACCTTTCTGATTGGTTTCTTTCACCGTTCAGGTATACAGTACATCTCAGCATTAGTGTGTTACTCAATTACAAAGTATTTTCTAATGGAGTTTGACTCGAGGTTCCCTTGAGTATCACCAGAAATTAACACTCATCACTGGGCAGGTAATTACGTGCATCCTCCTTAAACAGTCCTGTGATGATTTACAATGCTAACCCTTTCTCACAGTACCTTCATGTGGAGTAGAGTGGCCATCTGTATCCCTTCTGAGTTTTCACTCTAACTTTTTGTGTTTTTACAGACAAGGGTAACGCTTTACATTAAGTGCACCTTCATAATGCATTTATTATGCATTTATAGAACATGCAGTGCACCTTCATAATGCATTCATAGAACATTCATAAGCAGCATGCAAATATACCTTAACACCCTAACATCCCTTAACAGCTTTAATATACATTAACAAACATTACATGGTTATACAATTATAATGTTTGTTATTATTATACTGTATAATGTTTGTTATTAAGGTATATTACAGCTGTTAGGGGATGTTAAGGTGTACATACATGACTTTTATGAACGTTTTATAAATGCAATATAAAAGCATTATATAGGTGCAGTTAAAGTACAGCGTCACCCAGATAAGCATTTCCACTGCTCACTTCTTTGTGACTCTCTATGTTTACATGCACAGCTAAGTCGAGCTTCAGTTAAAGCTCGACTACGCCATTTAATCGGACCACTGTCCTTGTCCCACTATACATCCATGGGAGGGGAATCTATTTATTACACATGCAGAAATAAATTGACTCTCATTATCTGTGTGTCTCAGTCCGACTTTGAGATATTCGGTTTAGTGCGATTTCAGTCACACTAACATGTTTACGTGTAATTTAAAAGTGCAGTTTTAGCTGGACTAGCACCATAATTTCATTTCCTTAGTGTGCCTCTAAACTTAGTGACTGCCACCCCCAAGTGTGACCAGCATGGCTGTGAATATGTTTATCCTTCACTTGTGCAAATATTTTCCTTTGTTGTTGATTTTGCTCTTATAGCAAATAATTGTATATTGCTCATAATACAATATACAGGCCAGCCACAATATACTGTATGAATGTCTTTTTATACCTAAATGATGCTTCTGCCTGATTCGCTTGCTTAGGTCTAAAACAAATTCTGACTTACATTTGTATATTATAATGATACACTCGCACATTGATGCTACTGTACAAAGCCTCACAATACTCAGGTATGTTATGCATTGAAGTGCAGGAATTCCACTTAGCAGCAGCACTGAAGCCTGACATTGTAGCAGGATCCATCACATTCTGCCGGTGAATTTTCTTTTTTTCAGTCCTTTTCTCAATGAACTTCATACACTGATCAGCCGTAGCATTAAATCATGATGGCTCTAATGACGTCTTTGCACTATGAACACATGATGGAGAACTGGCAAATCCCCTCTCTTAACCAACTTTTCTATAAAAGAAGAGCTCCTTTTAGGATTGGCTGTGAACTAGAAGGAGGTTTAAGAATGATTCTTGGAACTTTAGTTTTTAATGAGAGAGTTAGGCTTTGCTGCAGAGAAATTTAGTCTGGTCCCATTGGTGGGCAACAGGGTCAAATGCGACGTGCACAATAATCAGTGACTCGCCACTTTATCGTAATTTGGAGAGGCTAACTGGATGTTACTTAAAATCCTGCTCTCTTCATAATACTGTGGCATTATGTAGCAAAAATGGATTGCAGCTTGGAATTGTTGGTACAATGCATACCTTGTGAACTGTGGGGCACCATGCAGTTAATGCCTTTCATCTCTTTCGGCATTACTATGAATATATATTTACAGCCTTACATCCTGCCACGCCAGTTTGCTAAACTTCACACATTATTTCATACAAAGCAATGGACGATGGGCAAGTTGTTTTGTTAGCTATTTGTTAGTTATTTGAGGGAATCGATCCCCCTAAAAACAGGACACTCACATTTATTTTTAGGAAGCACAACATTCTTATGATTCATTATTAAATCTAGCCATAAGATCAGTCTTTCCTTTTCCATAAAAAAATAAATGATGTAACGTTCTTCCGCTAATAAACACTGACAAATTTCCACCACCGGTACTGGTGGGGTGGGGGGTGGGGGGTCGGGGGAGTGCAGGTGAGGTGATGAGGGGCAGAACTCAGTAGTGAGCTCTATATATACACAATTAACCATTTGGACGGCCAAGTCATCAGCTAACGACTGTGGTCAGGCAGGTTCCTGAAAACATCCATCTAAAAGCTGTATTCGGACTATTGTGGGTGTTTACAGGTCCGGCAAGCAGAGCTCTGCTGGTATCCAGTCGCCTGCACCAAACAGCAGGTTTCAGGGTGTTTTACTTTGTCCAGATACTCCTGGATGCACCACTTTTCACGCAATGGGAGTTGTTGCATTTCCTGATACTGTTGTAAAAGCACTCTCACTCTTCTGCTCCGTTGTTTTCATTTCCCTCTGGAACAAATTCTTATTTTTGTAAATGGTCACTACCAGCCCTCGGGGTGTGTTGTTCGTGTTTCGTTGGTATCAGTTGGTTCCCATCTGCTGCTGTCAGCCCAGCCAGAAGCACTTCCACCAACCCCTGCATCTCCTCATTGTCTCCTGATGACTAATTAGAGGCAACAGATGTGGCTAGGGCATACAGTGTAAATAAAGGAAGGAAGTCTTGGGTGTGCAAAGGGAGTGGTGTTTATGATGATGCGTTAAGAGGGTGGAGCATTTTGGGTGATGTGTCCTATTCAGAACAAGGACATATTCAGACCAGTCCTTGGCTTCTCTTCTGTGTCGCAGCATGCAAATGTGCTAGTTCTTCATTTAGCGTTTGCTCTCTGGAGACCTTCAATGACGTCCCGCAGGAACGCGGGACTCTAACCACGAGCCTTTTCAAGGAACTGCTGTTGAGGAGCATTCTTGGAAGACTAAATACACACTTGGGCTTGGGAGTGAGGTCAGAGAGCATGGAACAATGAAGTGCTTTCAGGGGTCAAGGTTTGGTGTATTTGGCGCATATAGCACCTAACCAAAACGGTGAACGTATCTGGAATGCGTCTTGTGTATGATGAGTCAAGCCTTCACTTCTGTGAACAGCACTAGATTTGCACCTATCCATGTCTCAGATCTCTCCAGGCATATGGAGACTTGGAAGAAACTGATGCCTTATATAAATATTTTAAATATTACTATATTAGCATAATCGAGAGCTTGTGTTGCACGCAGAATTAGTCTCCTCCCACCCCCATCTAAAGAGGCGTGCTCCTATTTAATTTCACTCTGAAATGAAGTATTTTTCTGTTGTTTCAGACTAGTTTTTTGGGCCGTGACTCCTGTCTGTACTGTGCTGAATCTAGCATAGCTCCTTGATGCAATGGAAATATATCTTTCATCGGTGTTTTAGAACAGCAGGGGTTTTACACATAAGCCTGGAACACAGAGCATAAATCCTCATTTTTGTGTGTGGGAACCTAAGACTGAATACGTCCACGGTCTGTAGGCTTTTATCTGGCATTCTGTATATATAGGTTTCTGTCACACAAGCCATCAGGTTCAGTCACAGGAGGTTCCCTGATGTTGCCACTGCCATCAGGTGCAAGAGTCTCCATGGCAACAGGCCAATGCAGAGGGTCCATAAAGAACGCCATGATTAGTGGAGCATTTCCAAATGATGTGGCGTTCAGAGGCTTGTGATAAATGTCTGAAGAGAAATCCTCACCCATGGGTCAGAATGGGATCAAAATGGGAGTCAGAGAAACGTGGGACAGCATAATACACAGAATTACATATTTCCCAGCTCTCGAATTTCTGTATTGTTCATTTCAAACTATCCTGCAAGTCCTCCTAGATAAATAACTGCAGATTCCACGTCTGTAAATAAGAGACTGTATTCTGTTTTCTTTTATAGAAAACAGTGCAGTATCACTGGAAACGATTAGATTATTTGGACTTTGACGAAATGGAAAACATTTCACATATGGTTTAGGAAGGGAAATCATATAGGTGTGATTATAGATAATAATTCACCAAGGCTGACTGGATTCCATAATGGCATTGCCTGTGTGTACCATCTCCCCACATCACACCACCGCTGAATTAAAAATCTGTTGTTAGGAATTCCATCTATGGTAAAGTCGATGAATACGCTCATTATTTCATTACGAACAATGTACCTACGAATTAACACGGAAAATAACGTGTAAACTGGGGACTGTTCTTTCGTAATGAAACGGATCAGCCTTGGGGTTCTGCTTTATTGCCCTCCCCCCCCCCCCCAAAAAAGGTGACCTACAGTATAGAGGGGAATCTGGGGAGGAAAATGTAGAGCAAATTCTAAGGGTGCTGTCATGTGAAATCCCTATTCATTTTCATGACCAAATATGACCACAGCACAAATTCGTTCAGAATATGTAATTATATTTAATCAAAAGATGTAGGCAAATCATTAATGGTTTCCAAATGTTCACTCTTTATTATCTGGGGGACTTTTTATCACAAAGAACCCTCTGCACTTGAATGTGTTGGTACTGTGGACAGTATAAATAAAAATGTGACCTTTTTTTGTAGATAACTTAATAACTTGCATATTTTTTCATTACGTGAAAATTGTATTGTTGGAATAATAATAATAATAATAACAACTATCAATATTAGTATATTACTCGTATTTTAACTATACTGATGGTTTAGAACATTAAGATCTATATCATTTTTTCTGCTTGTGTGTTTCCTGCTTTAAAGGCATCGTAAGATCAGGTCTTCGTAAGATCAGGTCTTCTTTTACATGTTTGTTCCTCTGCATTTATGTGCTGTAGCATGTAGTGAGTTTTGCTGTGTTATGATGTTTTGTGTGATCGACCTTCCTGGTCCCATGCAGCCACATTTATGAATGGAAATAAGTACAAACTGGTGATTCCAAGGAAAACGATGACACTCCATAAGGTTAGCTTTGGTTCAGGTTGCCAGACCATGTGTTTAATTGCTTTTACCTAATTAAAAAAGCAGAACATTAAAAAATGCACACAGATGGTAGTATCGCTTAAAAATTCTAATTGATCTCGGCTCTGACGGTTGACACCTAACATTCAGAAATGTCTGTAATCCTGGTACATGAATCACATTTGTTGATTTACCGTAAATGTTTCTGCAGATAAGTCACTATTTAGAACAGCGACACACAAGTGTCCGTAAGGGTGCCCCGATCAGCATGAATTTTACCCAACATCATATACTGTAAGAGCTATGTCATGTTAAATAAACAACCGCTAAATATTTCCAGGTTATTTTGGGGAATATGGAAATTACAGGTATTGTTATCCAGTTAAGGATGGTGAAAAGTTTGGATTTGAAATCTTTTGGGTGATTTCGTAGTCATACCTAAACACTTTGGAATCGATCTGCAAGATTTCTATAAATCTAAGAAGAAGTAGAAGTAGATGTGGACACACACATCACTCCTAGGATAAAGAATAGTTCTGTACCTCTCCCAGGTGTGAGTACAAATACTAAAGTACCTCTTACCAGATTACAACACTCTCAAGCTGCACTCAGTGTTGTTATTCTAGGACCACAGTGATTTCTGACATGTTCCTGGTTCTTGGGGAGATAACAGCTGGGAATCAATTGGAAATGATGAGAGTACCCGCTTAGCTTTTTATTACCATGGCTAGGAATGGGTCACTAGTCCTGTTGGTCCCGTGGCTAATCAGCCGGGCTTCAGCTTCTGGAGGAACAGTCACACATGCCTTGGCATAGACACTGGCAGAAGCCGTATACTAGGCACACAGTCAGGCTGGAGGGCACCAGGCTCACACACACTATTCCCATCGTCACCCTCTGGATCACTAGCAGGTAGATCCCCAGCGGCAGCGAGCCGAAGTAGAAGAATCCCAGCAGCCAGACCAGTATCCTGGGCACGTGGTTGCAGAATTTGGAGACATTTCCCTGGCTTATGGGGCTGTTGGATCCAACCGACACGGAATCCAGGCTCTGCTCTGTGTAGTAGTCCGAGCTGTCGTGCCGGCTGGGGGAGCGCTGTGGGTCTTGCGGCACCTCCATGATGGTGACAACCAGGCAGTTGGAGGAGTCATGGGAGGGACTGGAGGAAGACAGGTTCTTGGGGGTCAGCACCACCTCCTGGCTGTCTGAGCTCCAGGACTTGTCCTTGCTGACCAGCCTGGTCATGATGTTTGAGTCGTCGGGCAGGCCAGCCACCTCGTATTCCGCGACCTCTGTCTCATGACGGCAGAAGGGGCAGCTGACGAGTTGGGAGCCGTCCCCGATGTCTAAGATCTTGTTGAGGCAGCGGGCGCAGACCCTGTGGAGACAGTCCAGGATCTTGGGCCGCCGGCTGTGCGCATTGTACCGCTGGTAGCAGATCTTACACTCCAGCTCCTCAGTGCCAGACTTTTCCTCAGGTCCCTGCTGGCTGCAGCTCATCTTCACTTCGTTGTCTGCTGGAAGACGTGGAGAAGGGCTTGGTCAGAACTCACAGTGATAGCAGGGTTTCTATAAGAGGCAAATGGGGCCCAGCAAAGTAAAATGATTATTACTGATGCTATTATCTTAATTTGTATTTATAAATGTGAGTTTTATCATTGGTTCAGGGCCTTATTTATATATTTGAAGGATATATCTGCTACATTGCCAACCTATGGAATGTGTAACATAATAGAACTTTGTGGAGATACGGAGTCCCTGATGGTGTTAATGCACCACCCTTCATTCTAATTTGCTGTTTGCTCATATTTGGGATGTTTCGTTTACCCAGTGTGACTTTGGTGGTGTCTTTCAGCCTCCTGCTGCCCACGGCCTGATAACTAGCTTGCTCCTTTGGCTTTGCCCGTATGAAATGCCCTTTTCCAAATGCCAGATGATGATCTGCGCGTGAATCCCTTTGCCTGTTGTGTGGCTTTGCATCTTTTACCAGATTTGCTGTATTCCACTACTTTGTTTACCTGCCTTCAAAGGTAGAATTAGCATTGTCATTATGCGCTTGTTAATTGAATTGCAGATATTATGTTGATTATAAAGCTTGTTTATTTATATGTTTTTTTTTTATTACTGTGACAGGTGCCAACGCAACGTGTGCCTGTAGTATAATGGCAAGGAATTAGTGCTGAAATAGTACACTGATCTACATTACGAGGGATAAATGTGGATTACCATAAACCAGCCTCCAGCAGAACTGGAGAACCACCAAGTCTTTAAGATCCCTGAAACAACTCTCTGGATGGATATTGACCTAGAATCATTTTTGTTATCATTCCTCAGAAATTGGTTGCATAGAACCCTTTCTAATGTCGTGTCCATCGTTTCTGAACAAAAAAATATTTTTTCTTGGTGTATGTGCGGCACGGTGGCACAGTGGTTAGCACTGTCGCGTCACACCTGTAGGACCAGGCTTTGAGTCTCCATGTGTGTGGAGTTTGCATGTTCTCCCCGTGTCATCGTGTGAGTGTACCCTGCAATGGGCTGGCCTCCCATCCTGGGTTGTTCTCTGCCTTGTGCCAGTAGCCTCTGGGACAGGCTCTGGACCCCTGTGGTGTTCGTTCCATGATCTCATTCAGTCCGGTGTTGTAACAAACTGAATTCATAGTTAGTTGTATTAATGGATTTTAATGTACTGGTTACAACGGATTGAAATTTACACCTGTTTTTGTTGTTTTTTAAATTGTGTAACATGGGATAAATTGTTATGAAATTTAGCTATGTTTGAGTAATGTAAGGCAAGCCTCACATCATGTCACGTCTCACAGAGTTTCATGGTGTGTTTACATGGAGCCTGATAAATGGCTTCAGCAGACAGAAACGCAGTGTCCGCAGAGCAGTGTTTCCAACACGCAGCCCACAGCCCCTTATCGGTCTGGTAGCAGCCGAATGGCCCGCTGGTGTCATGCGACCAACCGGCAGCAAGCAGAGCAACATGTATCGCTTCTGCCTTTGACAGGGTTTTGAAAAGTGTGCTACGAAGACTCCAGACTTCAACATCCACATTCATGTGGCTGCAGGTTCGCAAAGTGCAACTGAAGCAACTGACTGAGAAAGCAGACTGTCTCGATGCTCGTCTGAAACGTGGAAGCAGCCTTAGTCCCTGCCGACCCGACTGAAGCAACTGACTGAGAAAGCAGACTGTCTCGATGCTCGTCTGAAACGTGGAAGCAGCCTTAGTCCCTGCCGACCCGACTGAAGCAACTGACTGAGAAAGCAGACTGTCTCGATGCTCGTCTGAAACGTGGAAGCAGCCTTA
>JABFEB020000008.1:10325937-10346493 GCA_019775895.2 Stomatorhinus ivindoensis | reverse complement strand
CCCGATGGTGATTATTCTGATTTGCTGCGTTCTGTGTTTGCTTCCCTGATGGTGATTATTCTGATTTGCTGCGTTCTGTGTTTGCTTCCCCGATGGTGATTATTCTGATTTGCTGTGTTCTGTGTTTGCTTCCCCGATGGTAATTATTCTGATTTGCTGCGTTCTACGTTTGCTTCCCCGATGGTGATTATTCTGATTTGCTGCGTTCTACGTTTGCTTCCTCGATGGTGATTGTTCTGATTTGCTGCGTTCTACGTTTGCTTCCCTACTTGTTCTCTGTGATACCAGATTCCCCCTTGTAGGTCTTTTTGGTTCTATTAGTTTACTTCGTACCCCTTTTTAATTTTGAGCCCTCGTGGTCCATTTTGTTTGCAGTGTTTCCAGTGTTCTCGGTCCCTGTAATAAAACCCCTGCTGTCTTGTGGATCGTCCTCTTCCTTGTCTGTTTGTACCAAGCCCCGAGGTCCTGACAGTATATCTACTCCTCTGCTGCAATAAACATCTTGAGTACGCACACACCTGATAATTCACAATCCTGTGTAGGTAGCAAGAGTGACCCTCAGGCAGACGCAAGTCTGAATTCTTACACATTCGGGTGCAGGTCCGCTGACTCTCCTGTCAGAGCAGAGGAGACATCTCTGTCCTACACACCAGTGTTTCCCAGTCCAGTTCTCGGGGACCTACGGACAATCCAAGTTTTAGCAAAAGTGGTGCAAAAACTCAGAAGGTGCAAAAACGTGAACCGATTGTGGGTCCCCAATGTCTGGACTGGGAAACACTGATCTACACGATGGCATTGTTGTGGTTTTACTTCCCCACCAAATCAGAAGTCAGAAGCCACTAGTGTAGATCCAAATTCAGTCTTTATTGCAACGATGAGGTTACAACCAAGGCTGGACACTTAAAGTGTGTCCATTACTGTTTTACAGCAATTTTTATACAAGTTCTTATCATTTAACAATATCTCGTCACTTGAGCATCATCATTCCTTCAACCATTCACGATCATTGCTTTCTCCCTTAATCCACACTCCTAGGTGAAAAGTTTCTCCATAATTTCTTTTACTGCTTGGTCCCTCCGCCGAACATAATGGTGGCGCGACCATCTCCACTTGGTTTTTTAAAAATGCTCAGCCGTGAACTTCTGGTGAACTCAGGCAAATCCCTTCCTTCAGTAGTAAACCTTGGCAGCTTCAGCCTGTTGCACATTGTCTAACTACAGTGTTGATATTTTATTTGTCCTTCAACATAGTGATAAGGTATAACACTAATAAAGGCGGATATTCATACATTCAGGGCTAACATAAAGTAGTTAACAGAAACTTAGGCTAATACAAGGTGCAAACACATACTCAATTGATTGCACTTTGTTGATTACATTATATTGATTACATTGCAATGATTACATCATGGGTATTTGGCATGCTTTTTAATAATTTTATAATGATTATATTCTACGTTGTATAGTGCTAAATAATATTCCATAGCATCTCAGTAACAACTGTCAACTATCTTACTCTTCAATAAACTACAGATAAATGATCAACAGCAAATTGTATTACAAAGCAGTGATTTATTTTATATAAAACATTTGCATTTGAATGTACAGATAAATTTAACATATATTCATGGAAGGTAATGATTAATTAGACTTCAATTTGTAGAGCCGTTAAGAGCCTGGACATTAATTATAGACAGATCAATATTGTAACATAACAAGAATTCAGATATGTGATAGTATTTTATCATTTCAACAGATTTTACAATTATTGAGTGTTGTGCTTGCTCTTTTTTGATATAATAACTGGTATAATTGTACTTCTTGACATATGTAGTGATTGTTTTGTTATTTTACTGTAAATACAAAAGTAGGGCTATTACATCTGAAGAGGTCAAAACAAAAACACCGTACGTAAAATATAGTCATATGATAAGAAATGGCTGTTTTCTACAGCTTAAGAAATACTTCTGAGCGCGGCACTAATTTTCATAAAAAGTGTGAATCAATTGTTAACCCACTTGATTTACGAGATGTGTTGATTATTAATTCCGTTGTTTGGCTGGTTGCTGGAATGGAAGCAGCTCTTCTGCAGCATAGCATGCTGACATATCTTGGGATAGGCACGGGGTCGACGTGATCCCAACTGCGCAAGTAACAAATTGTGAAACTAATGGGGAGCGTGGATTTCTGTCGGGAAAAGAATGTGCTCAGGAATGAAATTGTCAGCGTCACAGATAGTCAGTCTTGTGCTCAGGCCTATTTCAATGTTTACATATTTCAAAGCAGTGCTTCCAGCCAGCTGATGATCACGAGAGATGGAAAATTGGTCCTGCAAAATGGAACAGGAGATACAGCTATAGACACCATCAATATCATTCAGCAAAAGATGCATTTTGCTTCTGGACGTACAGACACAAAGCTGTGGATCCACAGGGTATTAAATTACCCAGGCAGACTATGTTGCTGTGAACAGTTAGATAAATGATAACTAATTAACTTATTCATAATGACTAACCAAAGTGTCTCGTCTTGTTTGTTTTGAGATGTGAAGTATATCAGTATTTAAAGTGACTTGGGATCTGGGTTAAATCATACACAAATGGTTACAGGGTGAAAACTTTCCATGTAGCTCTGACTACTGATATCCTTGGAGCTCCAAAGAAAGCAGAAACGTCCCTCATGTTGCATCCCTCCATTTTAGTGAGGAGACCATCAGGGAAATATGAGTGACACCACCAAGAGGACCAGGGAAATTCCCAACAGCAGCACGGGCCCTGATGGACCCCCCCAGGCTCAATACGGGGGGGATCAAGTGAAGGCTGCAGCTCTACAGAAGGATGTGAGTGTTTAGGTGGGGATGAGAGCTTGTGTGGGTGTGTGTGTGTTTGTGTGTGTGGGGGGGTCTGATATACATTACATTGTGGGGACCAAGTGTTTTCCAGTTCCTATAAAGGGCAGATTCAAACTCATGAAGATCTGTGAATGCAATCAAACAACTAGAGCTGCCAAAAGTCTTGTAATTTGTTTGGTTACTTATGGTTAAGGTTTGGGCTGGGTGGGGGTTAACGGGTTAAAGTCATCATTTTTGGATTTTGGTTTTTCCCATAGAAGGGAATGGATGGAGGGCAGGAAATGAGGATCTGTGACAGGTCCTTTCTCAAGTATTTATTCTCAAGCATCCTGTGAATGTGTATGAAACAGAGAGAGAAAGTATTGGTAACTCAGTAATGTCCAAAAGCTGAACCAAGGGATAGTACCTTTAAAATTGCAGAAAGTTTTTTATCTGTGTTTAATTTCATTTATTTATTTACTCATGCAAACAAGAGAGAAGTATAAAACCCTCTATGACTGTATCCATGCTTTCAATTAACCAGTGCATATTCCAGTAAAGATTTATTGTGGATTGCATACTGAATGAGGTGGCATTTAAATTCACTACACTTTTGATGTTGGAATAATTCCGTGGGATAGACCAACAAATACATGCGGATATGAGGTAGGCTGTGTACTCAGTGCCGGGTTCGATTTTGGACTGAAAAGCCTGGAATTCCGAGTATTGCAACCCGGCCCACAGGGTGCTTATACAGACAGCCTGAATGGCTCTGGATGGAAGATCTTCATACCTGATTATTGCTGATTATTTCTTATGTTTTGGCAGAGGTATGAGTGAAAGTGCTCTACAAGAATCACTTTCTGGGGCCTTATTTGAGACAGGCTGACAATATTGCTAACTTTTTGGTTATTGGTATAGAGAGATTGAGTCAATTCACTGGGAGTTTAAAGAAGGCCATGCCTTTGTGTGGCAGGTGGGGCTGCTCAGTGGGACATGCCTCATCGTCGGGTCAATGATAGGCTCAGGGATCTTCATCTCCCCGAAGGCAGTGCTGTCCGGCACGGGGGCCGTCGGGCTGTGCCTCTCCGTATGGGCTGCCTGTGGAGTTCTGGCAACGCTTGGTGAGTAAACTGGGCTTAACTGCACAGCAGCCCTAAAAAACAAAGCCTTCAGCATGTCTCTGTACCAACGCAGAAATCAGTAGATATCACGCCACCTTATGAATGACCACAGATCGCCGCGCATTTCCACAAGTGAATAACGAATATAAGAATGAGACCCATAAGATTTGGCCTGGATCACATAGACGTTAATGCTTCAAATATGCTTTCAGATCGCTAAACCCAAGTGCATAGTGTTCGGTGCATGAACGCGGTGGATTAACTGGGTCATGTATGTACTTGTGGTTTGTGTGTGCCGCTTCTCAGGTGCTCTGTGCTACGCAGAACTCGGAACTATGATCACCAAGTCTGGGGGGGAATATCCATATTTAATGGAGGCCTTTGGCTCCCTTGTGGCTTACCTCTACTCGTGGACCTCAGTGATAGTCCTGAAGCCTTCATCCTTTGCCATCATCGCGCTCAGCTTTGCCGAGTACGCTGCCGCGCCCTTCTACCCAGGATGCATCCCACCGGCGGCCATTATAAAGTGCCTGGCAGCTGCCGCCATTTGTAAGTGAATCCAGGAGAAACTGTAGGGAACATAAATCACAGGATACTGGTTGAACATCATTTATTGAAGAAAGATTGATGCTTCAGTTCATGGTCCATTTAATTTGAATTGCTTGTTTGTTTGTGGTTGCTTTGGAAAAAAAACAAATATACAAAGGGTGTACATACTTTGCTCTGTGATTGTTTATCTCCAAGCAGATCCCTTTGTATTATGTGCACAGAAGTGTTTTAATTATTCATAGTGTAAATACCAAACGTAGCAGACAGTGACAGCTATTGATGGGGATTTCCAGGTGTTGTGTAATGTCTTCTGTCCCTGTTTAGTCTGCTGCAATAAATCTTAGACGTCAGTAGAAGTGGGTTGTTAAGTAAGTGCAGAGGGTTACTGATTGTCAGCAGGTTAGCAAACTACAGCTACGACGTGACTTGAACCTTCAACATAAACTGTAGTAAACATACTTTAATGGTGTAATAATGTTGGTTATTGTGCTATTCTGTACTATACTATACTATACTATAGAATACTATACTGTACTTAATATATAACATAAATTTTCCTACTCATTTAATTTATATGTTTTATTTGTTTAAATGATGCCTTACTGTAGGCAATCTGCCAAAGATACACTGACATAGATTGAAATTACAATGCTGCTTTGGATCCCTCTCACTCCTTCACTGCTTCCTGTACAGTAATACATACTGTCATACGTACATCACCGTGTCACCAAAAGATCTCAGAAACAGATATGGAGTAATTGGAATAATTAATTGAGTTGGCATTATAGGTTAGTCATCAGCACACAAGCTGCAGGCTTGAATCCTCTCCTTGTTTCCCTGTGTTTTTTGTTTGTATTTTCCAACCGGTGCTGCTCCCGTTACCTTTCTGGACTCCTCCAGTCCAAAGAAAGATTAAATAGTGTCTCTGAAAGGCTTTTAGTGTCTTTCCCATCTGTGGATTTCTCCTGCCTTGGTAGGATAGATTTCAGAGCCATCATGTACTAGATAAGAGGTTGTAAGATAAATAATCAGATATAACTGTGTTCAGTTAGTTTCATTTCCAGTAATTATTGTGAACAAAGAACCATTACTTTCTACAAGCCTCTGCACTAGGTTGTGCTGTGGATGGTGACAGAGGCTCTGGAAGGGTGAGCTGAACACATGACTTTACTACAGAAAAACAGTTACACGTGATAGAAGGTCAATGCCCCTTTGCGAGAGGCAAACTGCAGCTTGGATTTGTTAACTGAAGAGCACGGCACTGGTGAGCAGTTGCCATGGAAATGCGAGAGATTGCTGCTGCTTCTCTAGGAACTGAACCTGATTCAGTTCAAGAAACAAACCTTTGTTATTAAATGTCAAGATACACTGCACACACACTTCTATGATACCGTAGAAAAGCTATGCAATATGTAGAACGTCTGTGTATGAGAGAATACTCTATTGCATGCTCTTTACTTGGACTTGCTCCCCAGTGCTGATCACCTTGGTGAACAGTCTGAGCGTCAAGCTGGCCAGCTATGTGCAGATCTTCTTCACAGTAGCGAAGCTCCTGATCATCCTGATCATCGTGATAGCTGGGATGGTGCTGCTCGCACAAGGTACCCTTCGTGCTGGATAGTGAGATTTATGTCCTTGTATCTGTCTGGTGGAGATTTCAGGTCCAGAGAGTACAAATCCAGTCCAAGATTTTGTTTCAACCAACCAGTTCAGTACTCTGTGACAGTACTTTGTATTCTCTGGACCTGAAATCCCCGCCTCCGTTCGTGAGTCACAGCAGTGGTTTTGTTTCAGATCTAAGATTTCTCTTTTGGCTGTTATTCTAATATGCTATGTCTGTGACCTAAGACAACTGGCATGACATAGAACATCCCTGAGATCTTTTAATGGAGCTGATATTCCCGGGTGCATGAGATTGTCTTACTTCAATCGTTTCTTGTTGCAGGAAATACAGAAAATCTGATGAATGCCTTTGAAGGTGCATCCCCTTCATTCGGCACCATTGGTTTGGCGTTCTACAACGGCCTGTGGGCCTATGACGGCTGGTTAGCTTTCATCATAGTTTCATCATACATTTTTATCAAAAATCATGACTGTTGCTTAGAGCAATGTTTCCCAACCTGGATCTTCGGGGACCCCCAGACAATCGGTGTTTTTGCTTCCTCCCAGCTCCCTGCCAGTCAGTCCACATTTTTGCTCCCTCCCACCTCCCTGCCAGTCAGTCCACATTTTTGCTCCCTCCCAGCTCCCTGCCAGACAGTCCACATTTTTGCTCCCTCCCAGCTCCCAGCAGGGGGAGTCCCCAAGGACCAGGTTGGGAAACACTGAGATACCATTTAGAGTTTCAGCTGAATATTTGCAAATAATGTGAAGACATCCTACAACCCACTGAAGCCAAAGTATCCTGGAAGCATCCACCCTCTTCTAATGTCTCATAGTCACAGTTGATAACACTATTTAACGGCCATAATCAGTTTCTATAATCAAATTATATGAGACAGCAATTCAACCAGGATATCATCACTGTCTGATGAAAACCACGTATGTCCACTTTTTGTAACTTTTTACTATAGATGGAATATGGCCATTACCCTCTGACTACTGATAATGTTTGACCGATGAAGCGATGTTCTATGAAACCCTCTATTTAACTAGTATATATGTTAGTACTTGTTAACCTTTTCATTCACGATGGTCACTTTACTTGAGGGGGCACAAACAATGCAGTACTCCACTCTTACTTAATGTATTATTTTTTATCAAAAGTCATGACTGTTGCTTAGAGCAATGTTTCCCAACCTGGGTGTTTGAGGACCCCAGAGTTATGTACTGATATCATGTTCGTTCATCATCACTATCTTTGTTCATCATTTTTACTTAAGTAGTACTCAATAGTAGATACTACGTTACTTGTAAGCCTCAAATGAAGTGTTACTGAACAATTCATACTAATTTAAACAACTTAATGTTGACAGCTAGATAGCTAACTAAAATCATTGTTAATTGTGAATATATAGCGAGATTAGTTTATATTTTCTTGACAATGACATATAGTATTTGCTTCGCCAACAACAACCCATTTAAATTGTTACACTGTTCACTGACAGCTGTGTAAAGATTGGTTTATATTTGGGGTGCGAAGGTCGTCTCATTACTTTGCCTTAAGTTCATTTTCTAACATAGACTGTGAGAAAATGCATTTTTACATGTTCCTGAAATAATGGAATTTTGGAGACACATGATTTCTTTTGGACAACGATGATATAGAAAAATATATCGAACGTTTGTTTTCCATACAAAGCAGTTACTTGCTGTAAACAATGTCAATGAATAAAACAATATGAGCAACAGGTGCCAGTTCTATGTTTTACATTATCTATGTTTCCTAGTGCCTTTAAATACATGTTTATGCAAGAATCATTTTATTCTACAGGAATCAGCTCAACTTCATTACAGAGGAGCTTAAAAACCCATACAGGTAAGGCTTCCAGTCAAATTACATAATTAAAAAATACATGCATAAATGTGACTGACCGCAACATCCTGTTATAAGTTTACATGGTACTAAAGAATATTATTTCTCTCTTGTACTGCAAGAAACTTACCCCTGGCCATCGTCATTGGGATACCCCTGGTGTCTGTCTGTTATATCCTTGTTAACATCGCATATTTCACTGCCATGACCCCTACAGAACTGCTACAGTCGCCAGCGGTCGCTGTGGTAAGGCGTAGGGATAAGGCCTAACCACAAATTAAAACAACGTAACAGCTACTTACTCTGAGGCTTATCTTTGTGTGCTTGAAAGTATTTCATGTACCTGTAATAAGGCTACTCTTCTCCCATCTTTTGCCTTTCTCCTGTGGCGCACAGACTTTCGGCGATCGGGTCCTCTACCCAGTGTCCTGGTTGGTCCCACTTTTTGTGGTCTTTTCCACCTTTGGGGCGGCCAATGGGAGCTGCTTTACCGCTGGCAGGTAAGAGATGTTACCATTGGTAGAGATAATGACTAATTGTGGACTAGATCTGAACAAGAACAATATGTGATGCATTCAAGGTGGAGAATGTTCACAACCTGCTGTCTCATTGTATAGGTTGATCTATGTGGCAGGACGTGAAGGTCACATGGTCAAGATCCTGTCGTTCATCAGTCTAAGGCACTGCACACCGTCTCCCGCCATCATATTTAATGTGAGTTCTCCCATGCAACCTGCCTTGGTATCTATTTTTTATTGTTATTCCAATGTGATCACACCAACTTGACCCTGGTAGAGAAAAAAGATCATTGATTAGGTATGCATTGAGACCCAAGTTGTTGAAAATAACAGTAGATTAAGAGTTCCTGGTACAGTCAAAGACCTAGTTAGATTTTTAAAAACGTGGTAATTACACAGGAGGTCTTCATTGATCCAGGTCGATCACGAGGCCCCAGTTAAGTTTTAAATGCCAATTACCTAAGCATACTGTTGTCAATCCTCCAGGGCATCCTGTCCATAATTTACATCATGCCTGCGGACATTAATATGCTCATCAACTACTTCAGCTTTGCCCAGTGGACTTTCTATGGTCTAACAGTGCTGGCCCTTATCGTCATGCGCTTCACCAGGAAGGAACTCAGAAGACCACTCAAGGCAAGTCTGCCAGGAGGAAATGTGCATTGTCTCCCAGTCTTGCAGGTCATTAAACCACTGCTGGAAAAATGACCCATTTAAACAGAAAGTTTCTAGGTTTTTTTGTGCCATGTACATAATACAAGTAAACAATCATATTCATGCTTCTTGCAGATTGTAGTGCTTAATACATTATATACAATGAATTACTGTCAACATTGGGATTTCCAGAAGTGGTTCTGACATATTTGTAGAACAAACACCACCAGAAGTATGTTTTTCATTGATGCGAGACATTTTAATGGCATTACCTGAATCAGACATGGCTTAAAGTTCTTGCTGTTCTTCCGCTGTGCACAGGTGCCCATTCTTCTTGCAGCAGTGGTCTTCCTGGTGTCTTGCTACTTGGTTCTTGCTCCCATCATCGAGCAGCCTGAGCTGGAGTATCTATACTGCACCATCTTCATTTTTAGTGGTCTGATCTTTTACTTCTTATTTGTGCACTGCAAATGGAGCTGGACCCGACGAGTTATGAGTGAGTACTCAAATACTCAAATCTCACCAGGTTCCAAGAGTTTGAATTCTGGTGGAATAATAGGCACTTTCACACCGCCAGAACTTTTTTTCTGGAACCAGAACCTGTTTCTGGAACCAGGGACTTTTGTCGTGTTTACACCACAGGAACTTCACCCGATTGTAGGCAGTTCCAGAACCCTTTTCAATACCTATTCCAGGCTTGGTACTTTTCATTCAAACACGCAGTACTGGGGAGACACTTACTGCTTCGCCTTGGCAATTGACCAGGAGCACCGCCACTAAAACTTTAACTTTAAAAAGTTACATGGCAGTGTGGAAGAAGAGATGCAAACTTTTTGCGTCTTCCATGATAATTTAGTGTAACGGTTCCAGTTCCTGTTGCGTGGTGTGTAAGCGACACACGAAAGCGGCCCATAGCTACAAAGGCCTTGATGAGACAGCCAAACCGGGACCAGATTCCAGAACTTTGGTGTGAAAGTGCCTATTGTCCAGTCACCCTACACACGGCACCTCTAAATACGCCGTCATTGTCCCGTCCTGTCATTAGCTGAACACTCACCTGCCTGTGCTGTCAGACAGTAGGATTAAGTAACAGATCTGAATTGTCTGAAATACTCAGGTTTAAAACTGAAATAATAAGCAAACTAAAAACTTATGGATGCAGCTATCACTAAAGTAAATGTTCTGCTGGTCAATGCCAATAAGAGCAGAGAATATATATATAAATGCACATGTAATATTTTTTTCTGTCTGGGCTTTCATCTTAAGCTGATCAGATAATCCATATCAGGGAGGACACGTAAAGATTTTATCTTTGCAGAGCGTTTGCTGTTGACAAACATCAGATTCAGTGTTCCGTGTTTTATAATGTCTCTCTGAGAACACTGGCATTTCTTTTTGTAGAAGGGCAAAAAACACAAACCTCTGGTGGCTATCATCTTATTGGAGATACTGTCAAGCGATATTACTAAATTACTCCAATAACACTGATAATAGTAATTACCTGAATGATAATTTTGATATGCTTTTGTTAATTGACACTCATTTTAATTATCTGGATTTTGAATGCATTTTGATTCTCCTAAGCTCAAAGGTTAGTGTATATGTTGATGAGTGTGTTCTCTTAAGAATACCTAAATGTGGTATCGGAAATGTTCTTCGTGAAATGTACAAATATGTAAATACATAGACCAGTGTAATGATATAGACCATGTAAGCATTGTTAAGATTAACAGAAAATAATCTACAATAGTTCTAGGACTCCTTTTCTAGGAAAAATATATGTTAAAAAAGCTAAAAATATATATTTTTAATTCCTTAGTTCGACGGATTGGTAACAGATCACATTAACTGTATTATACTCCTATATAATGCATTCATAGAACATTCAGTCCCCCTTCATAATGCATTGGTAATGCATTCATAGAACATTCATAAGCAGCATGTTAGGATACTGTAGTATCATAAAATATCTTAACAGCTTTAATACACATTAATAATAAACATTATGATTATATGATTATAATGTTTGTTATTAGTGTATATTACCGCTGTCATGCCTTGTTCTTTAGCAGTATTATGAATGCAATGTTTTTATGACTTTTAAGGCATACTGACATACTGCTTATAAATGTTCTATAAATGTATTATAAATACATGATGATGGTCCACTCGGTGTTCTATGATTGCATAATGAATGCATTATGATCGTGCACTCAGTGTGCTATGTTAATGTAAAGTGTTACCAAAGGTTTTAAACTGCAAGTTCATTGTGATTTGAACCAGTGTTAAATATTTGCACCATTAACCTAAAAACCTTTCCCCCTACAGGACCCGTTACCATGTACCTTCAACTACTAATGGAAGTAGTTCCACCAGAAAAGACTGAATGACGTGAAAAGTGCAGACAGACATTTGTAATTATAGAAATGGTCACGGAACTTCTACAAGAAAGGATCTTTTCGCCATTCGTGTACATATGCACGCTTCAGTCAAGCTGTTGAAAGAATTTCATAAAGCAGGTGAAGCAGAGCTCTCATTATGGACTGCAGAAAATCACACAATAACAGAGGAAATGAGAGAATGATTATCAGTCAGTTATACATGGCTGCTGAATCAGAGATGGTTAATAAATGTCATAAAATTGTTAGAATGAAATCTTACTAATAGAAGTTTACTTACAAATAACTGATAATTCATTCCATCCCTTACATTAATGCATAGCTAATGTAAATACAATTAGTTTTATTAGCCTGTGTAGTGAATATTACACAGGATTTTTTTCTTCTATCTTTTTTAATTCAGGGATCTGTTTTTCTGTCTTTTATTCAGCTGGGTTATGACATAAGGGGAAGCTGTTGAACTGCAACATATGACTTGATTAACAGACCATTTATAATTCATAGTGTATATTTTTGATGTGGTGATAGAAATATATTTACACCTTTTGATGTTTCTTTGCTTCTTTTAAAGAAATTCTTTCTGGTGTTCCTCAGTCCGTACTAAGTAATGCTACAGATTTAATAAGTGAGGCATGCTTGCATTATTTTGATAATTAAGGGTACAAGTCGTACTAGAATGCCGAGGTTATCGGGCTGTTGAGGGCGGTTTCTTCTTGAAAGGGGAGGCATAAAACCATCTGTTACATTATGTGTTTAATTAGTTTTAAAACTCGTCATCAGTTTGACTGGTCACTGTGTTACTGGTAATGGGAATATTAAACATTTGTAATTTCCGAAAACTTGGCATGTTGATTTATAATTAATTATATTTTGGACCATGTTCCTTGTGTGTCATTTTTCTCAGAGTTTGAGAAGGTTTAGTGCCCTCTCCAGTAACATCGCCAAACAAGGTGGCATTGCAATAAATCATTGTTTTTATTTGTGTCCATTTACAGATATATTTAAGTGTAAATGAGGAATGAACTGCATTATCACAAATAATAACTGAATAAATTAATGATTGCTGGTCAGCTCAAAACATTCCGGAAGATGTTGTAATACAATTGCATATTAAATGTGAACTGTGTCGTTGGCTGGCTGTATTCCTACCCTCTTCCCAGTATAGCATTGGGTCTAAACAATAAATAGGTGGCTTAAAGAGCTCTGTTAGTGGTGACTGGGGAAATAGTGAAAGTGTCACTTTCTGGAGTGCCGTTTCACCCTCTCTCCCTTAAACTTAGCACCTCTCAGCTTCTCATTCTTGAGATGAGATCCCAGCGTATGCAGCAAAGACATAAAATTACAGCCTTACATTCAATACTCGAACATGAACTGCTTTTGCGAAACCACTTTGTAGAGGAAAATGGAGCAGAGCTCTAAATAAACCATGCCAAGTGGCCATGTGACACTGAGCTTAAATAATTGCGCCTCTGGGGAATTTCAGGGCAAATGTCATTTTCTCAAATCCTAGTTTTCTGGTTCAAAGCCATATTTTGTTTAAAGCTATTACTGTACCCGCAAATATTTCTTTCCATAAAGATTTACGGACTTAGCTCTTACATAACATTTATTTAGGATTTGGGGTCTGATTAGCTGCCCCTACTATTTACGGCTGCTTCTCAGTCCAACCTAAAATACATCTTTTAAAAGGCACAACAAATAACTACAGTTGACATTGATAATGTGTTTGAAAAAATGGCAAATTAACATATAATGCACAACTGTTTTGTGCTCAAAAAGATTAATCAGAATAAAACTAAACAGGCCAACTTCCATCCATCTCCTAACTCATTATTCAGTACAGGGTTGCGGGGAGCCGGGAACCTCTCCGGAAACGTGTTGTACAAGACAGGAGACTTGACATGTTCAGTTAATTATCTGTCGGCCTGTATTTTATCATCCTAGTCAGTAGGTGGCAGTGTTTCCAACGGTCCGGGGAGGTTATCTGGAGGATGTCTTTGGTGTTTCCGTTCAACTCCTCTGTCAAAACAACCCCCGTGACATCAAAAATATTGTATGGATTTTAGCAAGAGGGGCGACTGACGTCCCTGTGTTGGTAAAGCCCAGATGAACACCGCATTGAAACACTGGAAGGAGGCGGCTACGGTCATCTTAGCTGCTGGAGTGAGACACAGAAGGCCAGCGGGAGATGAAGCCTTGATGCGCGCCGTCTCCCCGCCGCCTTTACCGGCTGGCAGCCCACCCTTATGGCCCCACAAGTCGGCCTTTGACTACGAGGTCTTGTTGCTGAAGCGCAGCAGCAAAAGCGGCTTCATGCCCAACGCGTACGTCTTTCCCGGCGGCTTGGTTGATCCGTCGGATTTCTCCGCCGGCTGGCAGGGAGTCTTCCAGGCGTTTTGCCGCTATCCAAACTTCGGCCTGGGAGTCGTCAGGCAGCCGCCCGAGACGAGACCTCCAATGTTCGCCACCGACAGGTCCGAGCTGGGCTCCCCCATTCCCGGGGAGGTGGCTTTCAGGATATGCGCTGTTAGGGAGACCTTCGAGGAGGCCGGCGTGCTCCTGGCTGTGCCTATGAGGGACGAGGCGGAGCAGGTCCCGCCGGCGCTGACGGAGGCCGTTCAGCCCTGGGACACGCAGGAACTGGCCCGGTGGAGGCTGCGGGTGATGGAAAATCCTGACAATTTCATCCGGATGTGCGAGACCCTGCGCTGCATGCCCAACATCTGGGCCCTACACGAGTGGGGTAACTGGCTGACCCCCGGCGGCGTCTACGCGCAGCAGAGGAGGTACGACACCGCCTTCTTCATCTGCTGCCTGTCAGAAGCCCCGGACACCATCCAGGACGAAAAGGAAATTGTGCATTTTAAGGTGACTCGTTTGCTTCTCTCCTGGGGCCTGTAGGCCCTTCATGTTTTCTGGATTAAAAGCACAAATAATATATACCTTTAACGGGAGTTACATGAAATGGTCCGGGCAAAATGGGAAGTGGGACTTACTCTTTCACGTTTTTGCTTAAAACTCCTTATTCAGTCGTTGTGGTTAAGGCTTAAATAGTCCCGTGTTGCATGGTATACATTGGTATAATGTGAGAATGCCCGTGCATTAAGATGCACGTAACTCGCACGCAAGTACGTAACTTTGTACGACAAATGCGTCCCTGGTTATTAGTAATTTGTTCATAAAGATGGGTGCTGCTTTAAAAATCTTTCATGTGTGTTGTAGTTACCTTTATTAATATCTGAGTGAGGAACAGTAATGTCAGGACTGTTTGTTTTGACCCAGCAGTCTTCACTTTCCCTCTCGGTCTGCCCCGCAGTGGTCGTCGCCCTCGGAGGTGCTGCACAGCTACCAGGCCCGGGAGCTCTGGATAGCGCCCCCACAGTTCTACGACCTAAGCCGCATGTGCCACTACCCACGGCTGCAGAAGCTGCACAGCTTTGCTGCAGCTCGGGGACTGGAGGGCTGCGAGCGCTGGCTGCCCATACGCCTGGTGTCCAAGGACTGCCTCGTTTCCCTGCTGCCAGGTGTGGCTGCATGCCCAGGGCGAGCTGCGATGCCTTGGTTAGGTCTTCGAGGTGGCAAAATCAGACCCAGTACAAAAACACTAAGCTTTGGGCAAACGCTGCCTATACCCTAGGTATAGTGGGCTACACCATCTAGGTTTGTGTAAGTGCACTGTATTACAGGGGTGGCCAGTCTGCAAAGAGCCAGTGTGGATGTGGGTTTTTGGGGTAACTTTTTATGTCAATTGTCCAAACCCAGGTGTGAGGACATTTCAGCCAATCTGTCCTCTAATTAGTAATGTTATTAAGCGGTTGCAATGAAAACCCACACACATAATTGCCCTTTCTGGATAAGATCGCCCAACCCTTTCTCTATCAAGGCACTTTTTTCATTTTGTGATGATGCATTGTTCAGAACATATCCAGAATAGAAACACTTGACGTTATTTTAATCTCTAGGGAATAATGAATACATTACAGCCAGAACTGTTTTAACTTCATTACTGGATGCATTTTTTTAAACATAAAAATGTGCCCCCCCGGTTAGGTGATGTGCTGTACCCTGATGACCTAGACAGCTCAGAGCAGATTGACATCATCCTGCGCAAAGAGCAGAGGTTGGAGGAGCTGCAGGCTGAGGGTGACGCCCTGCATCGCATCATCCTCCACGACCCCCACACCGCTGCCGTGCTCGTCACCATTACACCCAAGTACAAGCATCTGCCGCCCCTCCCTGGACCCACCTTTGGTACCACCCCAAAACCCACTGACTCTACCCTCACGACACGCACCTCCCGGCTGTGAGCTGGATCTACTTCTTTCAGGGGCAGCATGGCTGGATCGCTGCGCCGTTCTTTGATCAGGGAAATTTAATTTATCCAATTTATTTTTATATAGTGCCTTTCACAACAGAGTCGTCCAAAGGCTCTTTACATGGATGTTTTGTGAATTGTACATAAGAAGCCATAATCAATTTATGAACATGTCGTGTATAATCCTGCAGCTTCCTGTAGATAGTATCATTAGCTGATAAATCTAGCTATAAATACACTTAAATAGTTCTGGATATTTGTGTAACATAAGTATACTTGAGAACAAGTTGAAACGATACCTCTGCATTTTCACCACAATATGACAATATGTTTGGGTGCTGTAAAAATAAAAGATGTATATTTTTAATATGTTTGCAATTTAGAAATAAGTGTTTTTAGGAACAAGCATCAGACACTGAAAACTTCCTGGGCAGGAGTCCAGCTGAATCTTTGGATTAATGAACTGCATCCTCTCACCTGGGCTCCTGATTGGACTAGGGGACATTTATGAGACCTAAATGAATACAGAAATCTGACTGATGAATACAGACTGCAACTTATTCACTAAGTGATATTTCACTTCTATTGAAATGTTTATAGAATTTTGGTAATGATCTTTAACTGGCCAGTCAGCAGATCTGCTTGTGTGGGATTTAGAATGTATATTAATAACACTGTGTACACACATCGAAAGTGCACTTTTCTGTGCTCTGTTTGTGCCATGAATTTATAAACTTGTCCCTTCAGTAGCCTAATCTGTTCCTTAAAATTTGTTTACAGAGTGAAATTTTTAAAATCTACTATTGCCACTTTTTCCATGGGGAAAAATTACTTCAAGGGTAACACATTTAATTATAATTAAACCTAAATACAAATATTTAAATATTCTATTTGGACAATCATTGAATCAAGGTGTTTCATTCAGACCCATTGACAAAGGTTTATAAAATCAAGTACCTAGCCATGCAGTTAGGTTTACAAACGGTCGTGAATGAATGGTAACCATAGCTAAATGAAATTTCATGAACCATGTGCTGTATTTTTTTGTGCCACTAGATGGCGATCTTGATTCTCTTTGGAGGATGCTCTGAGCCCTTGTTTTTGAACAGAGTGCACCATCTACTGGGGTCAGAAAATACAGAAAGTGAAGCTTCATTTGGCCATAGCTAAAGAATGGGTTGTTCTGAAGAGCTCAGTAAATTCAACAGTGGCCAGCAAAGACTAGCTCCCCATACCAGTGAAAGCACGGTTTTTGCCTAATACTGTAATAGGATGCCACCTTTGCAATAAGTCACTTTTTTATGAATTTTTCTTCACTGCTAATTCCACAGTCAACTGTATTATTGCAAAGTAGAAATGTTTAGGAACAACAAGAAACTCAGCTGCAAGGTGGCAGACCCCATGAAGTAACAGAACTGGGTCGCCAAGTGCTGTGTTGACTCAGTATCTGCAGAGTTCCAAACTTCCTCTGCCGTTAACCCCAGCACAAAAACCGAGCTTCATGGAATGGGCTCCCATGGATGACTGGCCTGCACAGAGCCTTGATGTCAACCCCACTGAACCCTTTTGGGATGAACTAGAATGGAGTTTGTAAGCCAGACCTTCACACGCAACATCAGTGCCTGATCTCACAAATGCTCTTTGCGATGAACTGTCAAAGACTCCCACAGACGCACTCCAAGGTCTTGTAGAAAGCCTTCCCAGAAGAGTGGCAGCTGTTATACTGTAGGTGCAAAGGAGGGACCAACTCCATATTGATGCCAATGGATTTAGAATGGGATGTTATAAAAGTTCATATCATATCATGTATGATATTCAGTGCTTTACAAAGAGCTTAATTGGCACAAAAGTACCTGGTTTGGATCAGTCACCATGACCACCATTACTAGGAATGCAGTATAATTATAAAAAGTGTAAATAGGTGTTTCATCTTTACACAATAACCTGCAATTTCACTGGTATTGTGTTGATGTTTACATGAAGGAATGACATTAAAGAGATGTGTAACTCAAGGTGAGCATGCAAATGATTCACAGTCATTTAAACTGAATTAATCAGATGGAGGTGAAGAAATGAGAGGGTCACATCATGGCCACATTCAAACAAGGTTTGGATGTGCAAGAAAGCATCTGCAAAGAGATGTTGTCCAGTTTCTTTGAAATTTCAGATATTGAACAATCAATTGATGTGCAATATAAAAAAATGAATAACCCTAAGAATTGCCATTTTGTAAAACTATAATTCCTGAAGTTTTAAATGTGTTACTGAGAACATTCAAAGGCACAAGTTCAAAAACTAAATCAAAATTTATTTGTATAATAACCCAGATTTCCTTATCCAAAAAAGAAAAGGAAAGAGAGGCTGATGAAGTTCCTGGTTGACTGTGCCGGTCTGTCGGAGCTGAAGGAGCCCTTGGGCAAGACATTTTTGGCAGGACCTTCCGAACCTGACACCCTGGGCTATATTCTAGTCTCTTTATGTGGGAGGAAGAAGTGAGAGAGATAGAGGAAGGGAGGAGATCAATGGAGCAGGACAGGAAGCCAGGGAAAGTTAGAAGGAAAAGGTCAGTGAGTGCATGACATCAGCACACGCACACAGCAGTGCCTGAGGTGCATACATGCAGATTAGCTGAAGCATTAAATTGTGCATTTGTAGGCCTGTTTAATGGATTGTTTTTAAGGGACCTGTCACAAGAAATGAAATGTTACATTTATTTTAGTTTAATTCCACACCTGGGGGATTATTGCAAAGCATCACCGTGTTTCCATGACAGCAATTTGTACCGTTCCATCCATCTCTTTTTCTTCAGGATCAGGCAGTGATTTGCGTCACATAGTCAAGGCAGGTTTCGGTCACCATGACAGCACCTCCTTGCTCTGTGGGAGAAAACCAATACGAAAATGAGCAGACAACATGCATAAACACTCGAAGATGGGGACACAGCCCTGGAAGGGGGAGGTGACAAGCGCCCCACTGAGGCACTGTGAAATGGCTCATTAAACTTTATTGGACTGTGCACCACAGGGGGTGCCGATGGACTGAGCGCAAATGGGTCACCTTCCGCTTCCTTATCCACCACAATGCCTCTTTGTTCTAAAGAATTCTATTCTCAAATAATAACCTAAGTCACTCTGTTGTTATATACAGGTGGCAGAGAAAACAAAGGAAAATCCACATGAAATTAGGCTTTACTGTAACTGAATCACCATTATAGCTACAAAGGTGAGTTAGATTAGGCAGAATGCCATTTAACAGCTTCACAGGGGTGTCTGTATCCAAGGCCAAAGCACAAAGACACGTAAACTGATATAAGGATCACAAAATGTAGGTTCCTGTGCAATAATGATGGTCTTACGTTTTTCCCTATATCTAAATGGGTTTATGTTTGGAATAAACCAAGAGATGCCTTCAAATCACAGTGTCTGTTGTCGACTTTAACATAGTGGGGGATTTCTGTTATATTTTCCGTCGCATCTGTGTTTGTCATGTGAAGGTTTGCCTTTTTAAAGACCTTCGCTGAGCTGGAGGTAAAATATAGTCACTCTGGATAAAAGTGTCAGGAAAAAGTGAAATATTTCAAAATTATATTTTTTAGTGCCAGATTACCTTTCATATGTCAAAGTGTTTTAAATTCACATTTCTGTTATATTTATTTTATTTAGCAGAATATTTTTTTTGTCCAAAGGAACATACAGTACAAGACCCCTTTTTTGACCAGAAATTCTCAGATTCCTTACAGTGGTCAATTATTTGTCAGTAGATGAACTCTTCTGATGTCATTTCTTTAACAGATATGACCCTTAATATTATGGCCTCTTGTGGACACAACACTAAAATGTTACTTTGGTGGCTGGTGGCTTTGTATTGTACACCTCTGCATAACTACTCACTGCATAACTACTCACTGCGTTCCTACAAAAGTTGATCAAATTGATCTGCTGGGGATTTGAGCTAACCAGGTCATCTATGCAACAGCCCAAGGTTAAATGGTTCAAGCTTGAATTTCAACTTGATAAATGCAGTTTTTTCTATAAACACCCTTTAGCCATAAATGTACTTTTTGAGGACTTGTATGTATTTACTTATTTGTATTACCTCAAATTTAATTAGTTACTTGCACGGGTGTTGGAGGGGCATGGAGACCCTGGCAGATTCCGGGAGCCCATTGTGCAAGGGTAAAGCATCCCCCCCCCCCCCCCCAGTCGCGGGCAGGCTGCATCCCTGTGGTGCTCACACACTTGCCATTCACCTCCCGCATCGCAGCTGCCTCGCACCCAGCAGCCTCGGTAATGAGGCACCTCGCCGCACGTCTGAAGACCCTTCAAAGCCGCGATGCTGCCCGCTAAACCGCAGTTATCCTCCCCCTCACTGGGGGGCACCATGGGGGCTTCCTCTGCGGGGCTTTCAGTCACAGCAGCAGGCCAGTGAGAGTCGCAGATCGGCTGACCCTGCACAGAAAAAAACCATTTGTACAAGCGTGTCAGGTTACATACTGGCTGTATCTACCCACCCTCACATGCACACATACATTTTTACTCTGGAAGATATTAAGCTGAAGAGCAGATTTGCATTAGAAATATGCATCTAACTGATTTTAAATTATATACTAATTTTTAAAGTACAGGGTGGGCCATTTATATGGATACACCTTAATAATCCAACACAATGGGCAGCACATTGAACACATTTTACA
>JABFEB020000008.1:10307116-10320529 GCA_019775895.2 Stomatorhinus ivindoensis | reverse complement strand
AGCTACAAGAAGCACCTGAAACACCACTGCAACAAGTAAGGCGGCTTGGTGCTAGTGTGTGTGTGTGTGTGTGTGTGCGTGTGCGTGTGTGCGCAGCCCCGCCTCCCGGGCACCCTGACAGGCAGCCGGCGGTGTGTAAATCCGCCGTTTTCAAACTGCTGTCTGGGTTGCATCGTGTGCAAGACGATGGGCTGCTGTGGAGGTGGCGCCTCATGCCCCTGCGGGGCCATTTATTTCACTCCTTTCTTTGCTTTCCGTGCTTCTTTTCCCTTGAAGTGCTTTGTGGTTTTTTTTTTTTTGTTTTTTTTCCCTTTAAGATTTTTCTCTGCTCCCCAAAACTTGCCCTTCAGGCTGAAACTGTGTCCCCAAACTCTGTGGAGTGTGTCCCCAAACGTGTGCTGTTGGAAAAAGACCCACCTGTCTCCCGCACCCCCCCTCCTCCACACACACTTCCATAATGTGACAGAGGCCCGGTGCCTTGGAGCCGGGGGCGTGGTGGGGGCGGAAGGGGGCGTGTGGTAGTGAGCGGGCAGGGGGCTGAGGCGCTTTTTTTTTTTGGCACACGTACACCACGCTGGATGGAGCCCTGAAATGTACTGCTTTCATCAACCGCCTCGCTGCTTGCCGAATGGTTATGAACGTAGCCACCCGTGGGGGGCGCCGATATTTCACGCTGTCGCGATGCTTTGAGAAGAGGCTTTGGCTTCTGTCCGTTTTGGGGGGGGGTGGGGGATCGGTTGGGAGGAGTCGGACACTATGTCCAGGTATCCCGTCCAGGCATCATGTCGCAGAGAAAGCTGGGACTGGCGGTGGCGTCTCCTGACGAGCCTCCAGACACGCCGGAGCGGGCCGGGCAGCTGAGGGAACCTCGCAAGATAATGAAGCCGGGCGCTTGCTGCCAGCCATCTGCTCGGCTGTTTACAAACTCGCCTCTGTACTTGGGAGGCTCTGGCAGGACGTGTCCGAACTTCACAAACTGCATTAGGTAGAAATAAATGAAACGGGGGCCCGGCCGCGTGCCGCTCTCCCCTCCTTGCCGAGGCTCGGCGCGCCCGCCCGCGCGGCACGGCAGCCCGTTGCCAGGCAGACCTGTTGGAAGCCAGCGCGCGGCGCCACGCAGAGGTGATTATGTGCCACCATCTGTCATGCTTCAAGCCTACCATACAGCATGGCTAATAAGCCTTGGCAGGATGATGGATGAACTGTAGCAGATGCCAAGAGCTACTGTTGGCAAACAGTCCCAAAGTTAAGAACTTCTCTGCCTCCCCCATCCCCTTATAAATGATTCTAGGTGGCTGAAACATGTGCACAAACATGAACATCCTACATCCTACTTTGATTTAAATATTGATGGTGCTTGTGGTCTGTGCCTTGTCTCTTAAGTTGTAACATTACATGCAGGACGACTACACAGCGCACGCTTGCTGTTTGTGTTCACATTACTACACTTTAAGGGCATCACTTTCTATGTCCGCTGCCAAGGTGCCTAATGCTGACCAGGTACCATAATAGCGAGTGAATGGCATTGCTGCAGTGCCGCCCCGGAAGGTTTTAAAACAGCAAGCGGATTCCAAGACTGTATAAGAACTGAGCAGGATGAAGGTTTGGCTATGCCAGCCTTCCTTAACTTGAGGCCCAATTTAGCAGAATCCCAGTGGTCCGCAAGCCTGTTAATCATCCCTAATGTAGAAGTTAAGATTTTTTTTTGCCTGTTTTAAACAGGATTTACGTGCTGATTTTTGGAAAGTTGGAAAGAGGCTCGGGAATTTATCAAGCCACTAATTCACTTGATTTATTTAAAGATTAAAAAACACACACACACTCAACAGAGGAGAGGAGCACACCATAACCCGGCAGCTAAAATATTGATGGATGGATGGATAGATGACAGAATATTCAGTTGGTCAGATCTTAAGGCCCACACAACGCCCTTTCCAGGTAAATCATGCCAAGATGTGACAGTTTACGCAATGGTGGCCACAGCATTCGCTTCCTTCACTTACATACAGGATGTACAGCACTACTCTGCTCCTCCTGTCAATATCAGCATGAAATCTGTGTCTCCTTCCCTGCTCTCCCATGTATGGTAACATTTATCAATTTCAGAACAATCTATGCTTTATATCTTCCTGTGTAAGTTTAACGCTAACAATCAACCGAAATAATAACTAGATTCAAATTGCTATTCCTGTCATCTGAGGTAAAACAGGGCATCATCGAATGGGGTTTAATTCTTCAGTGGTGGGTTGAATACACATGCACAGGTCTGCCTGACTTCCACAGCTGAATCGCTTAATGAGATCAATCCATCCACCCATTTTCTATATCTGCTTGTCAAGTGGAGGGTCGCAGGGGTCCAGGGCCAATCCCAGATGCTGTGTGCGCAAGGCAGGAAACATGACTCCTACTATTATTATTATTATTATTATGAATAATAATAATAATAATAATAATAATAATAATAAGAAGAAGAAGAAGAAGAAGAAGAAGAAGAAGAAGAAATTGTATTTGTAATGTACATTTACTGTATAGAAATAAAAATAAAAAGAGACAGTAGAAATAAAATAGTAATAGCAGCTGAAAATTAATACAGAAAAGCACTGAGAATAAAATGCAGGCTAGAATTAATAAGAAGAAAAGTAGTGAAAAAGAGAATAATTATAATAATAGTAACAATAAATAATGAAAAACATTAAGTTAATCTAAATAAATGAGCCTTGGGTCGTTTCTTAAAAACTTTGAGACTGGGTGCTGTTCAGGACAAGATGCCAGCCCATCGCCATCTTAATGAGGCCAGTTACAAATTATTAAATTAATTCCTCAAAACCCTTCTCCTGTTTCTGTGGTCCTGCTCACTACACCGTCTGTAATGCAGCACCCTCCCTTGCTGCCCGTCTGCCCAGTGCATGCCCTGGAATGCAGCAGTCCCTGTCCCCCCGCCCCAGCCCCCCCGCCCCATAATGCCGGTGTTCCAAACAGAGTCGCTCCTGAGACAACATTAGAAAGTCTAGCACATAATCACATTATGAGGTAAAGCACACAGAGACCTGAAGCTCAATCTGCTTTAAAGTGCACTTTTTAAATGTGTCTTCCAGCAGCTAGAAACCATAAACAAGGTTCAGTCTTCTGTACGTGATATATATGCCAGAGGGAAAGGGGGTTTCAGTCAAAGAACATCTAGCCTCTGTAAAGGTTCAGTTTCTATAAATCAGCCTCCTAATTGATTTATAGTGCCCCAGAATTGATTTTTCCCACAAGATGCTACATTGCACACTAGAGCCATGCAGGTCGTTGCATTTCCTCAAAGCACGTTTTCGTGCATCTCTTCACATGAATGCTGGCTCACTGGAATATCAAAATCAAACACAAAAAGTGCAAATAGAAAAAGGGAAGATTGTCTTCCTCTCGTAGCTCATCAGCTGCCAGATTCACCAATCAGTCCCATGTCAAGGCACTTCAGTACACTGGCATACAAAAGACAGTAATATAGTCTAGGGCAGACAGCCAGATCTGTTAAATCTATATCTAGATGTAATGTATTTCCCAAACTGACAGTTGAAGACCTTGTCATGCATGTTTAATGTTGATACCCCACAGTATAACATTTTTATTTTTTAACTGGTTCTACCAAACCTCTATACAAATTCCCAAACAGCTGGATTTGTCATTAAATGTTGTTTATTCTATTAAATATACTTCATTATATACACTATTTAAAACGGAAAAAGTCTATCTTGTACAGCTCCACAACTTTTTTAACCAAAACATCGTGTCTATGCATCCATATAAGTACAACATAAGCCATCAGGAATAAAGGACACAGGCTGTCAATAATCACTATAAAACCTGAAGACCTCATCGAACATGTAAGACCACAGATACTAAATGCGACACACAATGCGGTCATTTTAGGCTAACGTGTTGCTGCTGTGACAAAACACTTACACTGAATGCACAACATATTGTCCGATTGCACTCACATGGAACATCTTCTAGACATATTGGGATGCTCAGAGCTTTCTGTAGACCAGAAGTGGCCGATATTTTGGTTCTGTCAGTACTCTTGCGCGTAGATATTTCTAGACTGGAACGATCGACAGCAAACGTTGAGGATAACGTTTTAATGGTTTTATACCTGTCAGCTGCCTTCAGTTTGACGAGCATCTAAGGAGCATGTAACAATGTGTTTATTATATGCACATGGTAACTTGTGCTAATTTTGTTTTTTTACGCTATCGATATGTGCTCTGATCTCGTATGATGTCCAACTTCTCAAAGCCCGTTTCATTGCAATGCCTGTCTAGTAAAAAGCAGGATGTTGCTAGAATGGGCCTAATCTCCAGGCGAAAAGACAGTCTGTTCGGCATATTCAAAGGTTTATGATTAAGTACCCTAAAATGCCCGCAATTAACACAACCGCAGTGAAAACGATTCCTGCAAATATTTTCATGATGCCTCCATCGCTCTCTACTTCTTTGGGCTCCTCTTCGCAAATGGAAATGACACCCACGGAGGAGTTGCCCACACTAGCAGTGGACTTCAGCTCCGCACCTGCCTCCTGTTTGGCTTCCACCGCCCAGGGCGCCACTTGGACTTTCATCTCCATCTCCTCGATCATCTGACCGACCTGTGTGATCTCGGTCTCAAGCTCCTTCAGATCCTCCGTGTCGATGTTACTGTCCGCGTCGTATTTCATGTTTTGGACGCTCATGGCTCTCGCCGCCACGGTAGTAGTACTGCCATTCATCCCCGTCTGAATGAGGTGCTTGGTGGGCACTCTCAATTGGAAGTCCTGTCCGATTTCCAAAGATCGCTTCATGTCCACTTCAAGCAGCTCCATGTTGCTGCTGAAGAGGACCCATAGCCTCTCGTATTCGGAGCGGTCCTCTTTGCTGATGCTCTTGTCCTTCAGCAAACCCGTCAGTTTAGTCCTGTTAGCCACGGCCAACTCCTGCGCCTTTTTGCGCGTCTTCTTCAGCTCCTCTCTCAGGTTTTGAGAGTCCGCGGTGCTCCCGAGGGTGATGACCAAATGCCTGTAGCAAGCAGTCACTTTATTCAGGGCATCCAGCATGGTTTTACATTCGTCTTTCCCCATTTTTATTCGCCAACGTGGATTTCCGTTTATTGCGAACAATAAAGAATTAAGAAAAACGTTCGTGTGAGACTTCCACAAGAACAAACGCGTTATCTGATTTATATTATTTTAAAGCTTTGTAATGTCTGCTTCTAGTTTCCACGGGATCCGCAGATCCGCCCAACTACCCCCGACAATTAGTCGTAGACGATTCTCTTCCATCCATGTTCCCAGTCAATTTCAGAAAGCAGATAAACAAAGCAAACCAGAAGAGAATGAGCTCCGTAAAAGGCTTTCAGCTTTAGCCTTCAAAGAAAATAAACAGTGATCTGCGCTTTGAGAGCAAAAAAATAAGTCTGAACTTTATCTATATGCAGGTCCAGTAACAGGTGTTTCTAGTCTCTCATAAACTTATCTAAGCGTATTAAAGCATATAGATGCTTGTAAATTGGAACGCATATATAATAATTAATATTAGTAATGTATAAATTCAATTCGTGGTCACGGAAAGGTGGAGCCAGTGGCGGACAAAGCAAATCCCTCCATTCGCAAGCGCAGCCTAGTTCCGACCGCTTCAGCGGTATCGCGCAGCATGGCTAGCCTTCCCAGCGAAGGGAGCTGTCCGCTTGCAGCCAGCAGCCGTCCAGGTTTAAATACCCCTCAGCGCCCTGTGTGGTCACATGCGCACATTGCAGAAAAGCGCTCAGCAGTCCGGCTCTCAACCTAACCCAGCATGTGAACTGTCACGCAATGCGCTATTCTGATTGGACGGCCTTGCGCCATCGATTTTCCTTCACGACAATTGGTCGTCGTGCTCTTTCATTCAAAATTAGTTACCGCCCTCTTCTGAAATCAAGTTGGAAAGACCGGTAGTGCTGACGGAGGTTGTGCTGTTTACATGACTTCGGTAGCTAGAAGAAGTGTAAAAATTGCTATGTATGCCTGGGGTGTATAGCTAGAAAGGTAAGTGTCTGCGCGTCGTGTGCTTGTGAACATTGGATGTACTGGCTAAAGTTTTGACCTGTATTATGTAAATGTTTTCATAGAAGTATGATTGTTAGGGGATAGAGCAGAGGATACTTTGAGTCACACCAAGCTAACCAGCTAGCTGTCTGGTTGAGCAGCAACTAAGCGCCACACACCCACGTTAGCTAGGTGTGCATCGCCGCGGCTTTACGCCTATATTGGCGCTACTGTGAATTTTCGAGAAAAAGTTGTCCGCGTCCTGCAGTATTTCTATCATATGTTATCTCCATAACCACCTGGGTGACCCTGCCTAACCATTTTCATTTTTCCTGCTCATCGTCTTTTTGCCATCGCGGTTTATAGGTATAGATATTGTATTTATATACGTATGCGTGTATCTTTGGAGGACAGGGGTTCGCCTTCTAAATAAATAGGCCAAACTGATTAGGCACCCAGAGGCAGACGGCTGTCTTAAAGTATTAAGCAAGTTTTAACCGATGCAGTTACAACATACAGCCTAGCATGTCTGAAATGTACTTTGCACGATGAATGTCGTGTACATCGTACATTTTGGGACGTTGAAGAGAATGAATGTGGCTGCAGGGGTTTTAAATGACCACAGAGTGTTCATTTTTAATTGCTGAATCAATTTTGCTTTAGTTTCAGATTGCAGATGATCAGTTCTTTTGATCATATTGTTTTGTTGTGACTGCGTTATAGCCCTGCTGATATTCGATATTGAATAAATTGCACAGTTGTGAAAATTGCATGTGTGTGACCCTGCTTCAGTAATCATCAGGGAAACTGATTCGAGTTGCTTTGGAGTTTGATTACTCTGGGATAAGTAAGACCTAGACACGCTGATTATCGTAACACTACTGTTCACGGATGAGATTTTTAGAATATTCTGTAATATTTGCTTGATCAGGTGGAAACTAATTTCTCTCTTACAGTAATTGCTAAAATAGAAGCATGAGAAGCTAAAATAGACTCCAGCTCTTCTGAAATCTGATTACTGACAAACGTAACGTTTGTATGATATTGCCCCGCTGTCCTTGATGTTCCCCAGTAGTCCCCGATGGTGACAGATTGGGCAGGTGGTACCATCTCCCATACTGGTCCATTTCTGTTTGTCGTCCATCCGTTAAGAGCCCCAAAGGCTCTTACAGGAACATACAAAGTAACTTTGCAGTGTTGTATGCTAATCACTGTTTACTGCATATTTGGTTTTGCTGTGGTGAAAGCAATTTAGAAATTCATAAGCTGGGTGTTTATTGGATTTATTCCCTTTATTGTTATTGTTAAATTATTTAGGGGCATTTAAGTGAATACAAAAGGCGCTTTGAAATAACTTTTCAAGAAGTTTTAATGGCTGACTGACTGTGTATGTGTGCTAGTCGAGCAAGGTGAATGCTGTATGTGTGTAAACAGCGTGGAATTCGAGGAGTACTGCATGTGTGTGCGTGTTTTGTGAGTGTCACGTGGGTTTAAATTTTGTAGAGCATGATTGGTATCCCGCTTTTTTGAATGTTGATCATGGATTCAGCACTTTGTTGGATCCCGACCTTCCAGCTTACCATTAGCTCGGCGCTCTGTCGTAAGGGATGAAGACAGCGTCTTCCTCACAGCTGCTGGGGTAAACAGCTGAATGTTTTGTGTAAAGAATTTCACCCAGCAACCAGAAGAGCACAGAATTCCCACTTCTGCACATAATCCATGATGCCATTGTGGTTTTTGCCATGACTAGTAGAGATGCTAATGCATCGGATGGTTTCTGTTCCCTGTTGTAAGCTGGCTTTCACTTTTATAAAGGAAGTTTTTTTTCGAGGGTGGGGGTGGTTTAAGGTTGCTCAGCTTTCAACCTTCGGCAGCTGTGAGCAGCATGAGGTGTTTTTGCACTTTGAAAACTGTCTGTTGCATGAGGGACAATTCAGTAGTATAGATTTGGTAATTTAGTATTGAATATTTAGCCACTTTTAAGCAATTTTGTTGTGTAAGGGTGTGCTGCTGTTGTGTAATGCTCTGGGGGCTTGTTAGCAAGGTGCTGCTTGGGGGGGGGAGGGGTGGCAGGGTCAGTGTCATTTACATATTTTAATATTATTGAAAACCTTAAAGAAAATGATCCACTGTGTTTAACAGCATTTGTGTTGAAATTTTGATCATCCTGAAACTCCAAAGATATGACAAACAGTTAAAAATTTGAAAGCATTGCGCAATGGAGAGAACGCTGAAACCACACTAAGTTGGTCTGTTATGGTGAGATGGGAGGCATGGTCTGTCTTACCCCTTTGGGTAACGCCAGCTGCTGAAGCAATTTTGTTGTGTTTGGAAACCTCTCTAACAAGCAGCCATCCTGGCAGTCATGAGTGTGAGGCTCCTCCAGTAGGGTCAGGTCAGAGCTGGCCAGGGCAAGCCTGCAGTCCCCAGGAAGGGTGGAGTGCCTGGATGCGTAGCTTAGAGCTCTGCTTGGGGAGCGCAGCACCTCCAGCCAAACTCCAACCTTGACTTCAGAAATCTCCATGGCCTTATGCGTCTTCAGTAATCGACTCCTACTAATGAATGTGACATTTTAAGCTTCAGTTTCTCATCAGTGTGTTTGTATGAACAAGCTTTCTTTTAGGTATGTTATTTTGTGTAATGCTTGAGCTTTTGGGCTGGGCAGCCTTTTGCCTTTTAAACCTGTGCTGACGCTGTAACTGCTGCCCAAGTGCCTCCATCAGATCTGTCAGCTGCCTGCTGATTACTGGGTACCAGTGGCTGAGACATACTTCTGCACCATGTGTTACTCATGTCACACGTACCATAGAGAGTGAAGAAAGGAATGTGCTTGGCTGTTAACATATCAGAGGTTGGAATATTCATCTCAGACCTTTCTGGGCTGGCACTTAATATGGTGGATACAGGGAATTTTATTAAAATTACAGTGAAGGGGGAAAATTAATATTCAAATAGCAGTATGACAGTCCAAGGTATCACCTGGTTTATTACTGTTTTGTTTGTTACATAGCTTCTAGAATCTAGACCAGGGTTATTCAAATCATGGTCCTTGAGGTCCAGGCACTGCTGGTTTTCCAGCCTTCCTTTACCTGTCAGTCAGGTGTGAAGCCTCTGACCAATCAGAATCAGTAATTATTAAATTAACTACCTGGGAGAACTGAAAACAAGGCCTGGATTTGGAATCGAGTTCCAAATTTGAAGAACCCTGATCTAGACTGACACTGTCCAAAGTGACTTTGGGATGTTTTACTGGAACAGGTCAGGTTAAGGGATCCATGACCCTGCTCTGTGTGGGTCATCTTTAAAGGCTGTAGTGGTTAGGGGCCTTGCAGGGGTGTAGGGGGGCACTAGCCACCCTCCCCTACAGGGGGCAGGCACGTGCCCATTGCCCTTCCGGTGCAGAGGATGAAGATGAGCAGGATGAGAGTGGCGTGTTTCCTTTAGGAGATTCCTTCACACCTTGTTTGTAGAAATATTCTTCTGTATAGGATTCTGTTTCGCGACTGTGGGTCACCAGTGGCCTATTTTTTTTAACTCTGTCTTGGCTGGCTTCCTGGGTGAGACTGAACCCACGCAGTACAGCCTGCACAAACCTCTCCATCAACACTACTGCACGGCGCTCAGGATGCACCAATCCGAAGCTGATACTGGATATTGGTCCGATACTGACTCAGCTGGATTGGGTATCAGTGACAATGGGGCAAATCTTTGGGACCAATCTGTTCAGTTCTGTCCTGCGTTGTTGCATGTTTACGTCCCCATGTGCAAACTACCTCATGCATCAGCAGTGTGCTCGACCCGTACCTTTTGCTAACATTTAATGGAGGGAACTAAAAAGTTAGCAGCTTTGAGGAATTTCTCGCTTCACGGCAACAAGTCGTACTGCTGCTTGAATTGTCTACAAAGCCAATGTTTTGAGGGTTAGCACTCCGAATTACAACCCAGCTAAATTAACCAAGCACCCCCAGTGGTCAAAGAGCGCAACGAGGTCAACCAAACAAAAAAGGAGACAATGCGAAAAAGCGGTTAATTTGATCAGATGCATTGCAAAGACGCGAGAAACTTCACACTCATGGTGTGAAAGTTAAAAAAAAATATATTGTCAAATCTTTTATTTTATTCTGTGATTCTCAAAATTGTTATTTAGGATGGAATGGAGGGCTTCCACTGCCTGGACCAATATGTTGCTGAATTAAAAGGTTTACACTTAAATTTTAATCCCTATTCATTTTTAAGATTTAATCTAGTTCATTCATTCATTCATTCATTCATTCATTCATTTATTTATTTATTTATTTATACCAAAAGCCTTGATATCATTATCAGTATCGGGACTGAAAAATTTGGATTGGTGCATCCCAACCATGTCTGGACCATGAGTGTGTGAATCTGTGCACTATATGCCCTGAGATAGACTGACACCCCATCCAGGGTGTACCTCAGCCTTGTGCCCTGTGCTGCCTGGGATAGACTCAAGCACCCCCCCCCCCCCACCAAATGACCCAGACCATGTGTGTGCTGTGTCTGTGTGTGCTGTGTATGTGTGTGTGCTGTGTTATACTCAAGATGCAGGTTATATGTTATCCAAAGGCTCAGTGCCACTCCAAAATATCAGGTGTCCAAAACAGTTGTGTACAAACTCTGCCTAACAGAGATTTCTTCCTGAAATATTTTACTGAGTAAATAGCTTACAGACTAGGATTTGGTGAGCCAGTCGCTTAGGTTTTTTCCAATACTGGGGATAAAATGTCACTTTTAAAACAGTGTCAAAATGGTACCTGAATGTGAAGGGCACAAATCGAAGGTTGACAACATTGAAGAATGACTTTTTATTTCTATGGCTCACTTGAACTTAAAATTGAACAATGGGTTTATATTAACCTAACACCTTAAATATATACATATAAATACAAAACACTTAAATTCACATAACAACGTCCTGGTGCTGGAATCCTCTTGATTTAAAACAGGCACACTTTAGATTGTTTAGCGTTAGGCTGTTTAACCGCGTTTAAGGTAACTGCTAGCTAACAGTAGGTGTGACATTAACTAGCGATAACGCTTGAGGTGCAGTGATGCTTCTGTTGCCTGAACTCCAGAGGGCAAATATTTCAATCAACAGCTCAGGCATTTAGGTGACACCAAACTGAAACGTGGAAATCTGCCTTGTGGTGTGGTCTCATAGGAACTGGTGCCATATTGGCCCAGAGTTTCTGTACTCGACCCTACTGCACACCTGGAGCAAAAGGATGGGTGCTTAAGCTTAAAGAAATAAGATCTGAGGCTGAGGCATATATTTGCTTTTGCATTAGTACTTTATTCCATTTTACTGAAAGCTGTTTTTCAGAGGCACTCGCTCGCAGGTCGAGGTGCAGGTGTCTCAGTGGATGTAAACAGTGCGTCAGCCTTCTCTCCCTGACGGCTGTAGCTTCAGCACAGTGTTGCACTCTTCATCTATTTAGATGTTTAAGGGCATGGATTCCCAGCCGGAACCATGTGACATGCCCCTTCCCACAGCATTCTTTGTCAGTTTATATCGGTAAACACAGAACACAGCTAACCTATTGTACAGCTGGTACAGTGACGAAGCGAAAGGGCCGTTCCACATCTACAGGGCATCATTCTCCTTTCTTAGTTCTGACTCTTCCTGGTAAGGCTCATAACTTAATCCTTCTGCTTGATCTTTTTGCTGGAACAGGTGCTGTGCTGTAGACTACCTCCTTTCCTGTTGAATGGCTTTAAAAAATACAACTACATACCCCTACCCTTTCAAATCTGGAGCTCAATTCCAAATCCAGGCCTTGTTTTCAGTTATCCCTAGTAGTTAGTTTAATAATTACTGATTCTGATTGGCTAGAGGCTTCACACCTGGCTCAATGGTGGAGGAAGGTTGGAAAATCGGCAGTGCTGGGACCTTGTGGACTGTGACTTGAATTGCCCTGACATAGTCTTTAGGGTCTTTGAGGTGAAAACACCAAATTTTGGGTATTGAGGTGAGGGAGTGATTGCAGCATTGGCACATGTTTAACATAGACTATGCCTTGAAGTCCAGAGGTCATAAATGGCCTTTGTGAAACGCTCCACAAGTCAGACCATGGTCTCGGTGCTTGTCCAGAGACTGCCAGTTCTGTATCATCTCCGTCATCTCAAGACTGACCCCTCTGCCAGTCCCATGCAGATGCCCTCTCATCTGGCTTTCCACTGAGTTAACTAGTTATGCTGGGGACTAGGAAAGGCCGGGGATGGTAGGGTAGAGACGGTAGAGACGGAAGCCCTCTTGTTGAGCTGCTTCGGAGAATGCTGGAAACGCAGCAAGCAGAGTCTGTCCAGTTGCCCTAGGCTTGTTTATCTCACACTGCTGCAGACGTCGTGCTTCATTTGTGTCTTTGGCCGACTTTCGGGATTTTTATCTCCCTGTCTAGATTTGGGGCTCAAATGGCCCCATGCATCAGGCTGGCTTTTCCATTTAGTCGTTGAGTATTCGAGTCACACCCTCTGCTTTGTGCTCAGTGTGTAACAGAATCGATTGTGAAGAATGGGGAAAAGACACAGACTCTTTCCGAACTCATCAGCCTGAGGTAAATATGGACTTCTGAGCCTGCACACAGCAATCTGGAACTCGCACAGATCTGTTTCTGGGTGTCCAGGGTCAACTGGAGAGTTTGTTATTTAAAATAAATCAATATGCAGGGCTCACCCTGGAGAGCCGGATCTGCTGCCCTTATCCTAAACCTTCCTGCACGTGTGGGTCTCCCTTTGTTCCAGGTGCTCGAGTCCCCAGTCCATATGGCTGTGTATGATGAGAACATCCAGAAGAACCCGTTCTACCTGGACCTAGAGAAGCAGCGGCCGGACCTGTGCAGTAAGGTTGCGGAGCTCCATGGCATCGTGAGTCCCCTCAGCATAAAAAGGCACCTAAAGCCTCATTCCTGTACCAACATACAGGAATCTACCAGGATGCCTCGTCCGTCTTCAGCTTCTGCACATGTGAATTCGCCCAAACCTGATAGAAGGATCATGGGGATGTGCTCCCTCTGTATCTGTTCTATGAGGGATGGGCGTGTTGTAGGAGGCTGAGGTCCTGAGTCCAGCCTGCTTTTCTCACACCCTTGCTCTCTCGCCTGGTGGTGCCAATGTGTCCACTGTGCGCTGCCTTTCACAAGACAGGACAGATCTCCTTCAGGGATGCTGGATGGCCCTCTGTGATTGGCTGAATGGCATTTCTAAAGCATTTAGGAAGCAGACTAAGTCTGTTACGTAATTCCCCTGTGAAAGAACGCAGCTAACAGGCCAACAGGCCTTTCCTCTGTACTTTTATTCATTTCGTTACAGTCTGCTGCTCTGTTACCTCCCTGCATGGTTTTAGGTTTTATATA
>JABFEB020000008.1:10275679-10286202 GCA_019775895.2 Stomatorhinus ivindoensis | reverse complement strand
GATCTATTTACTTTCTGGTCCAAGCCCCTCCAAATGACTTTCTTATTTTTTGTTGTCAATGATGAAAGAAGCTATTTGTTTGTGACAAGAAAAAATCTTACTGACAAAAAGTGAGATGGCTTTTTTGTTTGTTTACAGAATAGCAGCTGGCGTGATGGTTAAAAAAATATATCCACTGAGCAGCTACCTGCAACAGGGGCTTTATAGCAATGGAACGAATGTCTTGTGCAAAAAGGTATCGCATATTTCAATGAAATCTGTGCAGTGATCTCCCTACAGAATGACGGTGACCCTTTTTAGAGAAATCTTGCACACATTACTTGTCAAGTCGTGAAAAATAAAAAGATTTTCTCCTGTGTACTTGATGTGGTCTGTTATAAAAGTAGTTAAATTGGTGTCATTTATCTGCACTAATCAGATGGAGAATCATGGTTATTTTTATACGGTTTTATTTAGTTATTGAGTCATTTTATTTTTAAGCAAATGAATGTGCCTTATTTAATTTTGTGCCAAAATAACCTATAATAAACTCATGTAAAAGAAAGAATCACTTCACTTTTTTTTGGTGTTGTGGAAATGTACTGTATATTTCTGGTGTACTTACAGGTTTGTGAATGATAAGCTGTGCATTGCCATGAATTGCCCATAGAGGGCACTGTTGTTCAGCAGTTTCCTCTTAATATTCCTTAAACAGAGTGTAAGGTTTGCGGTGTCGTTCTTATGCACTTGTGTTGATTTGTAGGTGCCTGACATGGATTGACTCATGTTGCTGTATGTCAGGCTGCTCTAGGGCATGTTTAACATTTTCAGTTTTCCCTGACTACTTATTTTTAAATGTATGTCCCACCGGTTGAACAGAGACGACCAATCATTTAACGAGGATCCGATGTCATTTCGGACACATCAGCTTGAAGGACACTCTGGGCTTGGAGATACCTGGCCAGGTATCTAACTAAAACATTAGCCAGCATGATAATTTAAAATTCTGCCTTCGCTAGATTCTTGACATACAAAAATTAAATGTGGCAGTAGTAAAATTGTGCACAGAAATGATTAGCTCCCTATTGGAATTAACTTTGATATGTATTTTGAAAATAATTTTCCCCTATGTAGGATATTTTTGTTTATAAATCTAATAAAAATTAGGAAAATGTTTGCACATGTCTATATACTTATTTTGGTTGCAGAGGAATTCCTTTAAGCAGTTTAAACTTTGGTAATAATCCCTGGCCCCAACTGTGATTAATTTTTCAGCAGTAGGAGGTAGATTGTGAATAAACAAAAACGCAGGTTTCTGACATTTTACTGAAATATCTTACCTGTTCCTTATGTTACCAGAAACGTTTTTAAGTGTAGGACTTTGATCTGAGGATGGGCTGAAAGCACGGAGTGTTGCATGGTTCTCTACAGATGGAAAACTTTCCTCACTATACCAGCTTTACATTCCGTAGTTTCAAGTGGAGCCTTTTCAGCTTTCCGAAAGCTGTAACAAAAAAAATAAGTTAAAAAATTTAGATGGTACTTTATTATTAGATTAGATGGTACTTTATTAATCCCTCGGGAAGGTTCCTCCGGGAAATTAAGTAAATTTAAAATTTTAAAATAAGAGGGGGAAATCTGCATTTGATTTAGTTTAATTTTAATCATGTAAATAATTCATCTGACACGTGTGTTCTCTGCACATCCTGGAATCCTGTGCGGGATGTGCCTCATCCTCGTGCCCTTTGCTGCCTGGGATATCCTCGAAGTCCCCACCCAAAGATGCGAGCCAGGATATGTATGGCCGTATTTACACGACTCGTTTTCTTATGGTACATTTCTTGATGGTACTCGTAATAATTCCCACTCAGGGGTGCAGATGCAGGCAGACGCTCCTTCAGGGTACGAGCAAGCAGCGTAAATGTCTGCATAATACCCTGCTTTAGTAAGCAGTACCTCTTGCAGAATCGTCCTCCGAACATAGCCGATTGTGGCCGGAAATATACGAAGCGCCAATCCCAAGCAGAGCCGAAGAGAATCCCGGAAGTGTGTGAGTCCGCTCCGGCCACCGCTGGGGAAAACAATGACACACACCGAAACGTTTTTATTTAATCTCTGCAGAGGGACACGGCCGAGGGAAGCGGCAACAAAAAATTAAGAGCTTTTCCTAACTATCGCAGGCTCCTGGCATTCACATCCGGGCTGTGAGTATTTAGTTACGTTACCTACTACGTGACGGTCCCCTGGAGCAGGCTAGCATCGTTAGCATGCAACATTAGGGGTCAGATCCCACTGTTCCGCTTTTAAAACCGAGATGCGTCTCTTCCGTCGTTAGAAATAATTTATTTTGCTTGACTGGTGTGGTTTGTCGGGGGAGGGGTCGTTCTGTGCACGTTATTTGGTGCATGATGGGTTTGATCGCTTGGCAGCAGCCCCCCCTGTGGATGGGGGTATGAGATGAAACACCCCGACGCGCCGCTGCCAGCTTTCCTGACGGCGCTAACGGGGTCCTGGACCATCAGAAGCGCCGCCAGTGGTGCGAGTCTTGGCCGCCTTGGCTGGTTCTCTCGGCGCATTAGAGAGGATGAGCCTCCCCCCCACCCTGCGTATCGGCCGCGCTGCCCGAGGAAGCCGAAATCCAGGTCGCTGAACTGGATGTTTGACTTCCAGTCCGCTTGGGGTAATTGGGGAAGCCTAAGACGCGGGGGACGCAGGCTGTCTGGCTGAATGAAACGGTGACAGACAAATCGGCGCGATTAATAAATCACTGCTATGATAAATATTAAATGAATACAAACACGTATATGAAGGCGGGGAGTGAATGTCGCTGTAACCCCCAGCTCCCGTCAGCAAGCGCTTCTCGGCCCCCTGGCTCCTCATTTATCGCCAATCTGCCTTCATCTGAAGACCAGCCTTTTTCTTTTTTTGATGATGCCAGAATATTCAATGCAATCTGTCAGATTTGCTGGGAAGTTCTTTGCTGTGTATTTGGCTGGGTGCTGACTGCTTGTTAGTATCATTTTTAATGATGTATATGTGCTTGAGCAGACTATGGAGGATATCTGAAGAAATAGGAATTGAGGGTTTCAAAAGTAAATTGGAATTCCACTGGGCCATTGTATGTGGCTTTGTATGCGCCCTTTTCCTTGTTGAAGTGTTTATGTAAGGTGTGCATCTAGACTTCTCAAATCTCAGGAAGATGGAATCCTATGCAGTGTAAAGCTGTAAGATTAACAAATATTGAACGTGTGTGTTTATATGATGCTTCTTGCACGATGGATCAGGGTTTGCCTAGGGTTCGGGATCAGTGGTGGTTGGACAACGATTCTCAGTGAGATGCTATACCCAGTCCGGTCCTCGGGGACCCACAGCCAGTCCACATTTTTGCTCCCTGCCTCCAAACTGCATGTTTTTGCTACCTCCCAAGTCCCAGTAGGCCAGCGTTTCCCAATCTGGAGCAAATTGGGCAACACTGGTATAGGCAATGGGATGGGCAAACCCCGACAGGCCAGGCAAGGAAGGGTAGCGCTAATCAGCTTGTTTTCTTTTCTGTCCCGCTGCCTCCTGCCATGTGCCATTTAGTGCTGGTTTGTCCGCGTGAGGGTCTGTCAATCAGGACTCGTTCGCCTCGCCTAGGCTGTCGCCCCAATGTGTCCTGGTGCCTTGTCATGCCTTCCGATTGCTACCTGACTCTTAGAAGACGTCACACAAGCCGCAGCTGTGTTGGGTGAATCTGCCTTATTTTGTTTAACGAACGCGTAACAAAACAGCGTGTATGGTTTGATGCAGCACACGTCCATTATTAATACTCTGCTGGTGAGAGTGCAAGCTGAAGGGACGTTTACTGCTGTTCATGTACATGTGTGGATGCCTGTGTCCTGGCAGTGGGGGGGTGGGGTGTTGGGTCTACCCCCCGCGCCCATTCCCCCCCCCCCCCCCCCAGGCTTACAGCCACACTTTTGCTTCTTAATCCCCAGCCAGCTGTTCTGCTTTCAGAGCGCCGTGTGATTGGCTGGCCCGTGGCAGTGGGGAGAGAGGGGGCGATGAGCAGATGGGCTGTAGTGAGCCCTGCCCTGCGCAGATATAGTACGCCGTGTGAGTAACCCCCCCTCTCCCTGGTCCGCCTCTCCACAGGTGCTTGGGTTCTGGATGTGGCACCCTGAACCAGACCTGTGGAACAGACGGCATGTCACTGTGAAGCCTGGACTCAGAGGTGGGTATGTTTGTGTGTGTGTGTGTGTGTGTGTGTTTGCATGGGTGGGTGTCTGTGTGCCCGTGTGACTGTGTTGGTGTTCTCTATTTATTTCCACTTTCCCTTTAATCGCTATCTGGTAGGTACTAGGATACAGTGGTGTCTCTGAGGTGTTTTTAGGTTGGGGGTGCGCTGGGGTCCCGTTGGGGGTGCGCTGCCTTCGCAAAGACTATTCAAGCAGTGATTCTTCTCTTTATTAGCTGCCAGCTCTTTCTTAGGGGAAATCACTAGTGACTCATATGGATACAATTCATGTGTTTAATGTCCGGTACACGGACTGAGAATAGAGGTCCTTATCATAGTAGCTTCAGGGAAGCTCTGAGGAAAGCAGACCTAAGCAGGTAGATTGGCAAGGTGTCGGGCTGGAAAGGTGGGAGCTGATGCACAGTCGTGAAGAGTTCTTGTGTGTGGTGCTCAGGGCTGTCATTCTAGCTGTCTGTTCGCTCTGTGAGAAATCATGCTAAGCAGGCTTACGGTGCACAAATTGCAGATCTGGATTTTTCCAAGACTAGAAAAAAATAAAAAGTAAAGTTTTAAAGTAAACCCATTATCACTGAAACGGCATCGATTGACATGGTTGCTTTAATTCCTCTGATTCCCTTTGATTGACTTGGTTTATTCTCGTCTCTGCCGTTGATGCTTCCATTGGTTTGGAGATTGCGTGATGTTAAGGGCCTGCCATTCTTGTTGAGACAGGTCTACCCATTGGTGCGATTTCCAGTCCTTCGTTCATGTATCCGGATCAGTCACTGTTCGAAGGCCGAAGGAGTCGCAGGTGAGGTCACTCAAGGACGTCGATCTGCGTTTGTTCAGCCAGTTGTAGTTGCTGCTGAACCCCGCACCGCTGCCCCCAGGCTCTGCTTGCATGTGGCATGTACAGGGACCATCTTGGCCCCAAATGGTGAGCTCTGCTCTGCTGCCCAGGGCCCCAGGTTTGTCCGGACACCCCAAGGACCGTTCCGGAGCATTGGCTCTTTGAAATCTACAGTATACACGGCGTCCCTCCGTCTGGCGTCACCAAGGAGCAAGAGCGCAGTGGCTTCTGAGGTTTCCTGACTGCATGTCTCTATCTGCTTGTACCTGTAGGCGTTTCTGCCGTTTGTGTTCCAGTGTGTCGGCACTGAGAGCCCGGCTGTGTTGCTACTGAAGGCGTTTGAGCAGATTCCTCACCGGTCTGCCAGATGCTTAATGGATAACTAGCAGTTTCATATTTGATGTGCCCTCCCCCCATCATTTTGGAAAGGGGGGCGTGTAATGGGTTTCTGTGGCAACTCATTTCCGGCGAATGGGGGAGGGAGGAGTTCCTCTCCCCTCCTAGGGTCTTGACAGGAAATGCAGCTCCTTGTGCTTCCAGTAGGTGGAGCCATTTGGGGGGACGAGGTTTGGTCGGTGTGACAGTGGGGGTGTAGCAGAGCAGCGTGGGAGAAAACGTGTCCTTGGACCATCTCTGCTGTCTCCTGCTGCTGTGTGTTTTATGTGCAGCGCGTTCGCCAAGGGAGTAAGTGGTTAAATGGACTGTGAAGGCGGTTAGTGTCTCACTTGCCCTAATCGCTGATTCGCTTTCCCACCTCCGCACCACATGGTCTTTCTGTGGACAGCCTCCGCCCCCCCAGACACCCCCCTTGGGTCTTTAAGCACATTCTGAAAGAACATAGGTATTCAGTAATGGAGCCCAGCAGTGGCAGTCAAAGGGCATCTTCCGTCTTCTCAGCTCCGGCCTGGGTGAAGTCGGTCGCAGGTAGACTTCCAGATCCAGGCAGTAAGGCGATGGGAGGAGGACTTTGGCAGCACAACAAAGTGGGGAAACAAGAAGAGCCATTTTAGCTTCAACGCTGTGGAAAGAACGCAGAGACCCGAATGGGAAGCAGGGTTTGGGGAGTTATGGGGGGGGGGGAAGAAAGAGGCTAATGCCTAATGGCTTTGCCTTACCCTGCGACAGCCACCCACACAATTTACAAAATTTCCACCCCGTTTTGTTTATCCAAACTACATGCCCCTCCCACTGACTTTGGGAAGAAAATCTGCCCTAAATATAGACGTTCAGCATCAGGGCGGTCTTCCCTGGCCTCGGCACCCACCCCTCCGGCCGGCGGTTTGCGTGTCTGTTCTCTCTCAGTAGTATATCTTCTCGCAAATAGCTGAGTAATTAACCAAGTCAGAGGTGGGATGATGTCCAACAAGTGTATAGTATGGTTGGGCTGATTATGGTCAAATGAACAAAATATTCTGTTCTCCCAGCTCTGTCTTCTCCAAAAACATCTGTATTCAGGCCGTAACAGTACAGATATTTGTCAGCAAATCATTTTCTTTTTGGAACACGCACAATCAGATGAATATATTTCTTGATATGGGCAGGTTCTATATTCAGAAGTAGATGTTCAGCATTGAATTAATTATGCTAACTGTGGCTAAATTTGTTATGACTGATGCTGAAGTTGCTTAAGACTCCCCCTTGTCACTATAATGAGTAGTTTGGGGACATTTTGGTTGGCCAAAGTATTGCACCAGTGAAGAGAAAGTAGCTGATAAGAGCAATATCCTGTCGGGGCTGTTATAGTGGCGGAAACAGTACAGGTGCTGATTAAAGCGCAGATAGGTTCTAAAACTATGGCTGTACAGTTGTTGGTTTTCACGGATATGTGGTCCTACTCAGTATTACAGAGCAGGTGATTTAAAATTGATTTAGTTCATTATGACTGTCATTTTATGACAGTCTTATTTTTAAGTTTAATTTTACATATTTATTTTTACAATGCAAATGAGCCTCTTTTAGGTTTTGTTATTCAGACACATTGAGAAACATGTTGCCTTTTGTTTGATTTCCAGCTGACCCTAATTGTCTTCATGTATGCAGTGTTGGTAAAAAAGAAAGAAAAAAAAAACTTTAAAAACGTTTTTTTCTGTGCTGTACCAAACCATGAACCCAAATCCAAGGTTTGTACTGAACTGTGAATTTTGTGTATCTTTACACCTTTAATCTGTATTCATAATTATTTATTTATTTAGCCATCAAATTAGACTTCTGAAAATGATCTTAAAAGAGCAAGACTCCCAATCTTTTGTCAGGGCCTTGAACCCAGAACCATTCAGATGTATCCCATTATGTTTCACTTCCTTCTCCACTGCACTACATATTGCTTTCATTACATGCCCTTTTTCTAAGGAACAGAAGTTGACCCCAGAAGTTTCTTGATGTAATGAGCAGAGGTGCAACAATTAATCGACTTGATCGACTAAAATCGACAGCTAAATTAGTTGACAACTAATTTAATAGTTGAATTTGGTTGGCATTGTCAGCATGAATGTTTCTCGCGCTAACTTGAAATGTTTTGATATTACTGCTCACTTGAGAGAAGTTAAATGACATGTCAGAGTGAGATGGTAGTTTCAAAAACAAAAATTTCAGAGATCTGTGAACATTTCATGCTGAACTCCAAAAAAAAGGCTGTCAGTTGCACTATTTATAAAGCTGACCTTAGCTGGCATGGGAGCTCGTCCTCTGTACTCGAGCATCTGGAGAGGAAACGTCGGCTTCCTGGACTAAGAAGACTCTTCTCATTAAGTCAGTTATGCTAGCTATCAAGCTGGCTAATGTTACTAACAAAAACTCATGTTATGAGCTGTAACATTTTCTATTTTGAAAAGCACATTCGCTTGAATTGTTAATGGAGTTGGATAATGCCGGTCTTACACCTAACGACTTTTGCAAATTTCACCGTCACAGAAAAATATCCATCGTTGGTCAAAATAGCTGGAGTTGCGTGAAGTAGATTGTCAGGTGTAAGGTGGTCAAAATAGCTGTCTTAAGTCAGTCTGTCTAGTGTCTTCATGTTCAAATACAATCAAATGTGTTTAATATGATTGTAAGTTTTAAGTCTTGGCTCATGCAAATAGTGACATGGACATTGTCAAGAAGACATCCTACCTCTTCCAGAGGTTCCCAGTCTCCCACATACATACTGATAGCGATTGAGAGTGACGGACGTAGCCACAGAGTATGAGACCGATCTGCTTTGTATTACCCTATGCTGTTATACTCATGCCATGTATGCAGTATAGGCTAATACAAGTGTTGAGTGTATGTGTGTGTTTCAGTGGCGTGGACTGATTCAGCATGTGTATGTGCAAGTGCTTCGGTAATTTTGCCCTAAACAGCCTCATATGTTGACTTTCCTCCATTTCAACACAGAACTGTGACTGTAGAGATTAGTTGCAACGGAGTGTAGACAGAGAGCAGAATGCACAAGCACAGAAAGCACATTTCTATCCTTAGTGTTAAATTTTAGGGTTGGGGTTAGGTTAGGGTTAGGGTTAGCTGGATTGTTTGGTTTACTTGATTTACGGAAATCCGGTGTAGTTTTGGCATATTTAACTGCTGCTACGTCGCTTATCCTTGGTTTTAAATTTTAACAGGATGAATTTAACAGGATATTGGATTTATTGTTTTTTTAAATTTATCTTTGGTATTAACAGAAACATTCATATTTAAAATGTTTTCAGCTTTATTGTCTTGAAACAACCTCAAAGTAAATTTAAAAGCTGGTATTCATCCGACTAATCGATTATTCGATTTCAGTAATCAATAGATTATTCGACTATCAAAATAGTTGTTTGTTGTGGTGCTGGAAGTCTGTTTTTTTAATGATGGGGCTGCTTTTGCTGATACTGCAGTCAAATTCTTTCTCGATGGAAGTCATTCCAGACAGGCTGTCAGTCAGACGCATGTCCTTACTTATTGGACAGCAGATTTAGAGACATGAATGGCTCTCCCTATAGGGCAGTGTTTCCCAATCTGGTTTGACGGGGGGCTTGGAAGATGTGGACCGGCTGTGGTTTCCAGAGGACTGGATTGGGAACCACTGGCATAGTGTGCTTAAGACTAGTCTGACATCACCTGAGTGAGTCCAAAGTGCAGCTAGTTGACTCAAACCTGTATACTGAGACCTTGGTGTGACTTTTCCAGCATTTTCGTCTCTTACCCCCTGTCCTTGTTCCCTCCCCAGTTTAGAATGCAGTCCTCAGGCCACCGGCTGCATGACATGGAACAGCACCGCCCCCTGCTGGGCCAGGAGGAGGAGCTAGCGCACGGGGCGTCAGCGAGGATCGCCGACCGGGTCTGGTTCATCCAGGATGGCTGCGGCATGATCTGCGCGGTTCTCACCTGGTTCCTGGTGCTTTATGCCGACTTCGTGGTCACCTTCGTCATGCTTCTGCCTTCAAAGAGCTTCTGGTACTTTCTGGTCAATGGCGTGGCTTTCAATGGCCTGGCCTTACTGGCGCTGACCTCGCACCTGCGCACGATGCTGACGGACCCGGTGAGTTAGTGTAGGACTCAGTTTCTTATAAAACGTCTCTGATTGGCCCCAATCTTTTTTTTTTTATTGGCTCAACTAGTCTTCCTAAAAATCCCTTTCAGGACTTGGAATGTTGTAACTGTGGCTCATGGGAGTTTTACTTACACAGAAATGTTCCGAGTGCAGAAGGAAAAATTGGTTCAGATAACCAATCAGATTGTAGAGGAGGTGGGTCCAAGCAACTAGAGGAGGCAGGGCCAGCCAATCAGATGTCCTCTACAATCTGATTGGTTGGGTGGAGGTGAGGCGTTAATGGTGGTGAGTGGAGCCCAACTGGATTGTCCAGAGAGGGTGTCAGTGCAGAACCAGAATGAGGCCTTTGTAAGGGCAGGTTGAAGGCTGGTCACATGATGTAGTGTTTGTATTTCACTCCCTGCAGGCCTAAAGGAGTCCCTTGGCAGAATGCGTCGGGTATGAAGTCTAGGGCAGGACAGGGTGTGCGTCTGCAGATTCAAATAAGAAACATGAACTGCCTGATAGGCTAATCGTTTCGACAGCAATGGGAGGTTTGTCCACTGCAGCCAGTTGCTGCCCACTGTGGCAAAAGAAAATGTAAATGGTGCAGACAGCTGGCCGGTGATGATGCTGAGACTTTTACCCCAGATGGGGGGGGGGGGGGGTTCCTGTCTGTCAGGGAGCTGCCCTTGGCAGTAGGGAGAGTAAGTCTCCCAAAGGATCTGCCTGTTTCCACCTTGAAGCAGATAGCCGCCTGCATGGGCCGTCGGAACGTTTGTGCTGAGGTCAGGTCTTCAGGGTCTCCGCCGGCTCGTATCTGAGATCCCTGCAAAATGGGTGCAGTGAAATGATTGGAGAGTGACGTAGCCCCAGGCCTGGACTCGCCATCTGGCAAAAGAACGCATCCATCGTGGGGGGGGGGGGGGGGGGGGGGGGGGGGGGGGGGGGGGGGGGGGGGGGGGGGGGGGGGGGGGGGGGGGGGG
>JABFEB020000008.1:10242284-10268621 GCA_019775895.2 Stomatorhinus ivindoensis | reverse complement strand
CTTTTCCCCCAGAAACAGAGAGAAATTTCCACTACTCTCTGACAACTAATCTTTCTTTCATTTTTTCTTGTCCAGGGCCCCCTACACAGGTCATGATATTGTTTCGCTTCTATATGTTCCACAAGGATGACAAAAGTTGTCAGTATTTATTAACATAAACATAATCTAATTTGGTTACACTGCCAGTGTCTTTCCTTTTAAACTTGACCAACAAGGTTTCACTCCCTTACGTGCCCATGACTCCTTTTCTCTTAATTTATGACATTGGTCACAAAACTGAAGGTTTTATGAACGAAAAACTAAGTTTAAAACCTGTTTGGCAAATGAAGTCTTAAATCATGCCCAAAGCTCATGTGCTGTTTGCATCCTATTGATTTTTATTAAAAGCCTTAACAAAGAACAAGTTTTAACACAGTAAATTGTATATTGATAAATGGTATTGTGTCATCCTACATTTCATTTTGAAAAAAATATTGATTCAATATAGTGAATATCGATATAGCAAAAACATTGATTTTGGCTACTTCCCATTGTTTTATTGTTTTATTTTTTTCTACACTTCTCAAATTATGTGCCCCCATATAGCAAAAACATTGATTTTGGCTACTTCCCATTGTTTTATTGTTTTATTTTTTTCTACACTTCTCAAATTATGTGCCCCCCCCCCCCCATTGAGAACCACTGCCCTAAACAAAACATCAGCTGGTTTTAGGTTGATTTCACAGGGAATCAAAAAACACAAACTGCTGAGCCAAGAGGTGAATTTGTGAAGGTTAACCAACAGTCTGTTACGTTTAAAAAAAAAAAAACTTAAAAATTTCAGTCAAAGAATATTGGGTTATGACAGAAATTCCTGGTGAAACCGTAGAAAGTGACACTAGGAGGGGCACCAGGCAGACCGGTCGCAAATCAACTGTCCATGCTGACGATCCCAAGATGGTTCTTTAGTGCAAAATGGACTGGATATCCACACTCTCCCCAGTCCTCACTGCAGCCTTAAGTGAGAGTCTCCTCATTTCGGATGTACTCCCCGATGTCTGCCTGATGGAACACCACGATGGACATTGGGTCCACATGCCGGCACACCTGTGTGGACTTAGCTGCCACTCCAAACCCCTTGGGAGTGAGACGACATACACACACAGTGAAAAACAAGCATTCCTAGGCGGCATACTGATATCGCTCTATTCATTTAGAGTAATAATATCATGATTAACTGTGCATTTTCCTCTTCTGATAGCTGATAGCTACAATGCTTAACAACTGAGAAAAATCCTTACCAATGGAACATCTGCCATAGAGTACACCACCACTCCCTGGTACTGTTCCGTGTTCTCCGTAATTCTGCCGAGGCCGGACTTGAGAATGTGGTTTCCATACAAGAAGGACTGCTCCGCCCCGGGCTTCACCCACACTTTGAACTACATAAAAACCACAAAATAAATCAGTTTTGTATACGTGTCCAATTACTTTTGCGGTGTAGAGATCATTTATCCAAAACAGGATACGGCTAAACATTGCCAGTCGCGTTATTTGACTACTTTGCATGGACGGCAGAAAAGGGTTTTAAAATATTAATTTACCTTTGCATAAGGAGCCAAGAAGTCCAGCGCAGTGATGTGGAGGCGGAATTTCTGGGTCTTAGTGAATTTCCCAAAGCAGGTGCCTGCTGACACCAGCTTATCCCGAGATATATTGGTGGCCAATTTCAAAATCTTTTCACTAGTGAAAAAAATGTAGAAATAATTTTCCACTTATGTATATAACAACGATAAACGCCAATTAACAAGAAATACGAGAATTAAATATAGTATGTTTAAACGTGTTAGTATTTACCTTATATAAAACACGCGATCTTTGTGAAGTCTGAAGCAGTATGTCCCATCTGGTCGATCCACTAACAGCTTAATATTTTCCCCAACACTAAGAGGACAAAATCATTTCGATATAATTGTACATGGCTTCGGGATAACGATCAACTTATTGTTTTAAGCCACTTAATTGTGATACTGAGGTAATTTACAGTTACAAACTGAACGTTAACACACTGATAATACGTATCACGAATATAACACAAAATTCAGCAATACAGACACTTACTACTTTGAAAGTTTTTCAAACATGATCTTGGTTTCATCATCCGTTAAGGGTCGCATGTTTATAACATATAGTATAATACAAAATAATGGTTTTCGCTGCAGAAACCAGGCACACGTGGGTCCAGAAGACGGAAGAAGCTGAACGGAAACCGGAAGCAGTTGTGTGACGTCACATCCGGCATGCGGGCTCTGAAATCTAGTAAATATTTAACATTCTTAGGCGTGAAATACGCTGTATTTCACTAAATGCTACGTTTTATTATATGTCGCGTAGAGTCTGTACGTCAATGTCCACGTTCCTTGCATTGATTTCCCCGTCTTTTGTACGAAGAGGTTGTAAATAAAGTTTGACAGCACAAATTAAAAGTGGCACCTTACCAAGATGGCGGCTGTGGACGTGGAAGATGAAAGTATCCTGGCGTCTATTTTCAAAGACAGCTTTCCTGACAACTGGCGAGAGAACCCAGACTTTGCTGCATATTTGTCGGAACTGAGCTCGTATGGCGTGGAGAAGCTGAGCCGCGAACCGGAGAGGCTGTCGGAGGAGCGGGCGCAGATCCTGCAGCAGACCCGGGAGCTGGCTTTCTCCAACTATAAAACCTTCATCCGCACTGCGGACTGCACCGAGGAAATATACCGGGACTTCGGCCGTGTGGAGAGCAGCGTCTCTAAGTTACTCGAAAAACTGCCGAGTTTTGGGGAAAAATGCAGGTGTGTGATAATACACTATATCTATACAACCATTTAAACACAAGAAAGGATTAATATGACAACTGACATATAAATTCACTGGCACTACTAGGTAGACAATTTTTAATAAAGGTCTATCATTTCCAATCGGTTGTGGTGTGTTTTCCGCAATATGCCTGTTAATAGAGTTGCTGACTGTCACACATTCGCTGTGACACATTTTTTGACTCTTACGCAAGAAATCTTAAATCTATAGGAATCAATCATAAACCTAAAATTAGCCACAGCAAAACACGGGTAATTTTCAAGCTCTACATACTATTTAGACGTTAATAAAAGTGTAAATGCGAGCACCCGTGCGTGCGGATTTGTGTCGAATAGAAAATCTCAGTCAAGCCAGCTGACCAAAGTTGGTGACGCTGATGAGTTTTGCTGCTGGGTTTCATGGGGCACAGGGGTTTCGTCAAAGAAGCCGAGGAAATCGGGGTCAGCCGTCGCATGAACAGTTTGACACTGAATCGCCACACGGAGATCCTGGAGATACTGGAGATCCCTCAGCTGATGGACACGTGTGTCCGCAACGGCTACTACGAGGAAGCCCTGGAGCTGGCAGCCTATGTCAAGAGGCTGGAGAAGAAACACACCTCTCTGCCTGTTATCCAGGTAGCAGCCATTCTGTGACAGGCAAACGTCTCGCTTTTAATAGCATTCATACCGTCTTCATTACTAATACTGTCCCTAAAACATAAATGATGTGCCTCTTACTCTTACAGAGCATTGTGCATGAAGTGCGTCAATCTGCGCAGCTCATGCTGAGCCAGCTACTGCAGCAGCTGCGCAGCAATGCCCAGCTGCCCGTCTGCCTCCGCGTGATTGGCTACCTCCGCCGAATGGATGTGTTCACGGAGGCGGAGCTCAGAGTGAAGTTCCTGCAGACGAGAGGCAGTTGGCTGCGCTCCATCCTGTCCGCTGTCCCTGACGACGACCCCTACATCCACATAACCAAGACCATCGAAGCCTGCCGCGTGCATCTCTTCGACATCATCACACAGTATCGAGCCATCTTCTCGGACGAGGACCCTCTGCTGGCCCCTGCAGGACAGGCAGTGAATGAGAGTGCCATTTTCCATGGTTGGGTGGTCCAGAAGGTAGCAGAGTTCTTGGAGACCCTGGAGCGGGACCTGCAGCGTGGAGTCGGGGCTCGCCTGGACTCCCTGTTGGGCCAGTGCATGTATTTTGGTCTCTCCTTCAGTCGGGTGGGGGCAGACTTCCGGGGCCAGTTGGCCCCCATGTTCCAGCAGGTTGCCAAAGACACATTCCAGCGGGCGATGCAGGAGGCCGTGGAGAAGTTTCAGGAGGACATGAATCACTATACGCTCATCTCCTTCCCCACCATGCTATGCAGTACCATCCCACCTGTGCCGCCTAGCGTGCAGCCTGGCACACTACAGCCCCCCATGACCCTCCTGGATTTCCCTCCCCTGGCCTGCTTTCTCAACAACATCCTGACCGCCTTCAACGACCTGCGGCTGTGCTGCCCCATCGCCTTGGCTCAGGGTGTCACCAGATGCCTGGAAGATGCTCTCGTTAAGGTGTGTGTGAGATTCTGCTTATGCTAATGGCTTTGGCCCTCCCATGTGTGGTAGTGGGTGCATATTTTTGTGATGGTACCAAAAAGTAATACTAGAAATCTAGTAATAAATTCACGATTGGTAGGATCCATATTTTCCAGAAGGAGGCTCCTTTATTAAACTGATATGGTTTCAGGTTTGTAGAAGCTTCATAGAGCCGTCTGTGCAGTACTAATGCTGCTTTGTACATCATGCGCCAATGGAGTAGTGTTATGGTGTCTAAGCCAAAGTCTTCCACAGGTGACCAAACTGATCCTGGTCTTCCACCGGGCTGAGGAGGCAGCCTTCAGCAGCCGGGAACGCGAGCTCTTCGTTCAGTTCTGCTGTGCCTTTGCTGAGGACATAATGCCATTTCTCAATCGCTGCCTGCAAATAGTCTTCCCCCCTGCTCAGCTAGCTCTCATACTCGGTAGGAACTATGTCGCTGACGTTGCCCTGGTTACACACACAAATCCACATAAAATTGCAACTGGAAGCATTTCTTAGAACACTGATTTAATTGATACTACATATTGTGTAGGATAAAAGTTAGGTTTGATACCACTCATTAGATCTTCATGCATTCATAACCACTATTACAAGCTGTTCATGGTGAACACCACAAAAAAATGGTCAGGTATCTCCTCTCTGGTTAGAATAAGATTTGCCGTGCGCCACAGAACATTTTTTAAAATCTTTTTTTAGGTATACCCCCAACACAGGTCCACAAGTGCAACGGTCTGGGCCGCATCAATGTCGACATGGTACTGGCGCCATTGGAGTTTGTCTTGCCGAAGAAGGAAACGGACTCTTCTGTCGCTGACCTGAGCGATCTGCCAAACCCTGACCTTATGCCCTTAGACCCAGCTTCTAAGATCGGGTTTCCTGCAGAGGACACTGTGCTCTCGGCTGTGAGGGAGGGACCTGCAGAGGACACTGAGCTCTCGGCTGTGAGGGAGGGACTTGCAGCTGGAGAGATTGCCGAGCTGTCAGGGTAACTGATGAATGAAGCCATAAAGTAACATGGGCTTTCCGGCTTTCCCACAAGAGAAGTCCAATTTGTTCCAGAGCGCTGTGAGAAGCACGCTTGACTCTACTGAAGAATGTATTGTGAATTGTATATTGGGTCTTGATAAGTGGGGAAAACTTAACATGCTGATTGGTCAATGTTGTGTCTGTTAGTGTGAATTTAATCAAATCAGTCCTAATATTAAATATGGGTTTATTGCTTTGAGTATTAAAAAGGGCAAGTGTACATTTACAAATCTGCCAGTTTGAACATTTCAGGACTTGGAAAAAAATGCATTAGTATCTAATGCTCATGAAGGTTAATTCCTGGCAACCTGGCTGCCTGCCTCCCTCCGGCACAATCAAGCCAGTAAAACCTGTACCAGCTTTAGCCTTTTAGTCCAGCAGTCTGAATATGGGGGACAGCAGTAATGGTCAACTGAAGCGTCATGAACCCCTTGCTGTATTTTCTGACCCCACTAGATGGTGCTCTCTGTTCATAAAAGGGCTCAAAGCATGCCCCAAAGTTCACCAAGAGCACCATCTAGTGGGGTCAGAAAATACAGCAAATGGTTCATGAAGCTTGATTTAGCCATTACTAGGGGACTGAACTGAATAGTTGGATGAGTTTGAGAAACCACCGAGTTACCCCTGCATCACAGCAGTACACCAGGTGGCCTTAGGACACTAGTTACATACCCCCCTATTGCAAACAGCTATTTGTTCCTGACAGATTTCTTGCGTGCCGCATTAGGGTTAGCACGGCGCCGCCCCCCTCCGCATTGAGCATCCCGCAGCTGCAGGTTCGCAGCCCGGCTGTAGATATCATTCTCAGCGAAAGGGGAGCCACTGGCCACGTAATCTGGGTCGAAGACATCGGTTTTCTGCCTGGCCTTGCGAGACAGTCGCTGCTGGGGGAATCGCTGGTCCTCCACGAGGTGAGGATTGCTGCTGTGTTTGCCTCCTTTCGGCAGGGCCAGGGAGTGCTGCCAGGGGAATCAGACCAGAGGATGTACATCACATTACCATCCCATCGGGAGTAAAACAAATGTATAATTTTGTACCCGAAGGGTTTACCGCAGGACTTCTGAGGCTCAGATTCCCTCTCTCTGGTATCCCCCCCCCCCTCCCCAACCAACCAACCAACCTACCTTCAGACCCCGGGGGTTAAGCACTTTGGGGTTCTTGGAGAAGTGCATCTGCATGCTGCCATCCTCATCGATCGTCACTGCAACTTTCTTCAGCGTCTTGTTCCCGCAGTTGGGACAGAAGATCTTGGTCGTGTTTGTTGTGGTTCTAAGATGGACAGCCATGTCATTTTGATGGCAAAAAAAGCTACCACAGCATTTCCAACCACTCAGAGCTTACGGTCTACTGGAGACCCTTAGCGGATGTGCGGCCACTCGGCTTAACTCACTTGAAGCAGGCATGGCAGCGCAAAATATAGTTCCGGGCCTGTCTGATTAGCATCCCATTGACAGACAGGACATGTAGCCCAATCTGAATGAGAACGTTCTGGAAAATGAGGGAATATCTTCATCAGACAAATGCAGAGCGTGCTTTTGTGATTTTAAAGGTGTCAACAGTCAGCCTTACCTGCATGGAAAAGTCAGTGGTCACACAGCCAACTCTGATATCTGTAGGAGACTCAAACACACCCATGTCCATGTGGACCTGTTTGATGTTATGGGGAGTGATCCAGCCTCCACCGTCATCATCCTCTTCCTCCTCATCGACGAATTCATTACCCTCCTTGAACCCTCCGACTTCCTCAGCATTCTCCACTTCAGACTGCGGCTGTAAATCCTGTCCCTTTGAAGAGAGATGAACTGACTGCAGCATTGCAGCCTTAGCTGAACATAATCATGCCCACAGTGAAACAACCCCCCCTCCCCAAACTGTGGGACAAGATAAGCGGCTGACATCTTCAGAATATCAACTGGTTTTCTCTTGTGCTCACATTACTGGCAGTAAAAGGAGAAAAAAAAATCAATGTAATGAGAATGCAAGTCACTGTTGATTTTAACAATCTACATTCATCCATAACCAGAAGCAGACAGGCTCCACACTCCCAGGTGGAAGTACGATTAAGGCCCAAACAATGTCGCTTCTGGCCATAAGCGGCTCTCCTCACCAGGAGCTCCAGGAGGTCAGATTCAATGGCGGGTAAGGGGTTCCTCCAGAACTGGAAGCTGTTGAACTCTGCACTCTCGGTATCCTGAACGTTCTGGGGGGGCGCAGTTGTTTTTCCCAGCATTGCCTGCATAGGATCAATGCAATTAATCACTTTAGTGTTACTCTGAACTTTATGAAAGGGCTTCACAAAACAAGTTACAGTTCAAATACTATAACTTGCATACATTCCAAAAACTATACAAGTCAAAAGGACTGAGTATCATCAGTGCAAATTAAATTTATTCAGTGTATCGACTTGATTAGCCTGATCATCTTTACCTTCGATGGAAGGTGAAACCCTGCAATGTCAACAGGGGCCTCTGGGTGGCGCTGTGTGCCGCATAAAGTGATCTGTGACCACAAGACTGTATTATTAATACCACGAATTTTCAGCTTTTGAGTTATTTCTCTATGAGCTGGTTTACATACTTTAACGTCCGGGTCTTTTTTCAGGTGTGCAGATCCAACGGTTTCAGTTTCTAGCTGGTAAGTTAAAGCCAGTACTTTGATGTCGGTGGCTGAGAGGCTGGGGTAGTCTCCAGTTTTTTTGGAGAATTCAGTCACTATAACAAACAACAGTTAACAAAGAAGAAAACTTCGATGTGTCCCGCCTGTCTAAAGTTTTTCCTCACAATTGAAATCATGCATTTTTAGACATTAGAAAATAAGAGTAAGTTAGCGGATCACCTAGTCTAATGTATTCTGGGAAGGGTTCCTTGAAATTAAGTTTATACGGCAGAAAAGCGAGATTTCGTCTGGTCTGCTTGTCCCGTATTTCATCAACGACATCCTTCAGGGTGTAAATATTCTTCCCGATATCCTGTAAATAACAATCACATTCCGAGTCAGAATTATGGGGTATTGATGATAGCTGACAGTGTGAACGTAGAGTAAGGATTTGAACACTGAGTTCCATTTGAGATGTTTTATATGAACTTGTTCCATAGGTCATTATCAAAGTATAAACATATTTTTTGAAAATGATCCAGCAAGTGCTGTGAATTAAACCGATTTATTGTTACCGTGTATATGTAAACATTTCAACGAAAAGATCCAGAACTATATATTGTCGTGTAAAAAATTAACAAATGGCTGCGCACTAAGCAGATATAAGTAGTTCATAAATATCTTTTCACGTGTAAAACAACGTTATTTGTTCGAGAATGCTGTCCCTCTCACCTGTAACGGTGCCTTTTTTAAGAAAGCTCCCGCATCAGCCACAACATGCTCCACCATGGCAGCAGACATCTTGAAATCCTGCGCAGCCAATCAAACGCAGGAAGTACGTCACTTCTCGCGTTCTTCCGGGAAACCCAAAGCTGTTCGTTTTGGTGGGTGTTTATTTGATTTACATTTCCCAAGTAGTCAGTCTATAATTTATATTGTAGTAGGTGACGTGCTATTTAAAAAGTCCCAAGTAGAAAACCAATTTAATCTTCCAATAGGCATCGTGCACTAGCACGTGCTATTTAAAAGTAATCTGTATGTATGTGCCCTGTGACGAAATGGTATCCCATTCTGGGTGTACCTCTGTCGTGTGTTGTAGCCCTTCCACGACCCCATCCAAAAAAATGGTCACTTGGTGTTGTATTATAGTTTCACACACACTAAAATGGAGGTGGCTGATTCACTATATCAGTCCGATAAACTATAACAACCAGTTTGCGGATAAGATTGGGCACCCCTGATTTAAACCGACAAGTTACTCCGATAGCCAGTAACCCCGCTTCATAGTACAGGCCACAGACATTCACCAGAAACACACCCAGTCAACAGAAGTACGTCGGCGCTACGTCGCTGATACGTTTTCTGAAAGGTCGTATCTATAGGATGGCAACAACTATGATTAACACACATCTAATATGTTCATACAGCCACATGCCCACAAACCTTTCAATAAGCCCACAACTCAAGCCTGCACTCCAACTTGCCCACATTTTTGTATTAAGCCTCCCTCAAGCTGCCTGTTCACTGGACAGTCCTGCAAGGCTGAGAGGTCAGGGATGCAGATCTGGGGACATATGATACTAATTAAATACTTATCATACTTATTAAATACTTATCATACTTATTCAAATGTCACAGTTTATAAGAAAAAGCTATTGTACTTGTTTTGGTGGTGTACTCATGTCTCGATTATGGTTTGAATAAATCATTCATTCATTGTTATGATAAAGTGCCACGTTTGACTCTGCTTATGATATTCCCTTTCTGTTGTTGAGCAGAGCCATGGATGTAGTGAGCATCATTCTACTCATGGCACTGAAGCTACACACACTGTGCACTGCAGTGCGAAGAAATAATGAACGCTGCGAAAGGCTGGGGCAGCGGCTGTCGGCGATGATGGAAGTCGTGGAGGCCACTAAAGTTTATGGCTCGGGGCCATATCCGGAAGCCATTTCAAACTTCCTCGAGCAGCTAATGGATACCCTGGTCTCCGGCCAGCATGTGGTGGAGACCTAGTTGAGGGGGAGGTGACAACAGCAGTAGCGGAGAAAAGATCCTGCAAGGCTGCGGGACTGAAGCAGCAGGGAGCTTGGACTAGGTGGTAGAACGTTGAGAAGAAAATGATTTAGTCTAAGATCTGGAAAGCCGACCCTCACCACATTGGATTTCTCATTCAGGCAGTATACAATGTGCTTCCAAACCCATCATATCTTCATCAGAACTGGAGAGCAGCCAAATCCTGCAAAGAGATCATCGTCTGCAGGCATTTTGGCATTAGTAAGAGACTGGCAGTTGTTGGTGGAATTAGGGCAGCAGCCTCCACCCTAAGCCCAGATATTGTCCATCATGTGTCTGAATCAACCAAGCAAGTCATACCGGTGGAGCTAAGAATCCGGTGGGAAGATCCCTTGGCGAAGGTTTTGAAAGGAGGGTCAGCTAATATGTGGAACCTGGTTATCATCTTTCAGACGTCAGGATGGAGAACCAGGTGAAGTGTCCAGACTGAGGCATAGTCAGATATATGTTCCAACCTAGTTCAATTTCAAAACAGGCAAAATTTGTACTTAGTGTGACACTGCTGGTAATAGTTACAAATATTGCTGTAATGCAGAGGTGCCTGCACTTTTTCAGCTTGTGAGCTACTTATAAATTACTAAATCAAAATGATCGACCTACTATAAAAATGCATAACATATTTATGTATAAAAATATTAAGTATTCCTTATTCGGAATAGCAGTGGTAGTCTGACAGATGAGGCAAATGTACTTTGAATATAACACGGTGAAAACAGTCCTTCCATTCCGTATGGAAGTGGTAGGTTTTTGGCTTCTTACTTGGTCCAGCTCCCCCATTCATTTTTATACCCTTTCTGTAAGTTTAGTAGAAATAAACTAGAAGCTAATTATGCGACTCTAACTTTTTAGAGTTTTGCAGCGGCTGGCGGGGTTGAACGCGTCATCCATCCTCTATTTTTTCATGACATACGATCTACCCACACTACCTTTGCGATCGACCATGCAGTATTGGGCAGCCCTGCTCTAATGGAAAAAAGCCGATCGATGAAATTCAGACCACCTTGAATATCACATATGAGCCACTGACAGGTAGAAGCTCAAATGGCAGAAAATGAAGTCATATGACAGGAAACATTTGTGTTGAGCAATGCCGTTTTCTTGACTATTATACATCAGAGAAATTGTAGAAAATACAGGGATACTCTGTAAGCATAGCCGACTTAATTGTTTGAGTAGATAAACACGTTTGCACGCAACCAGACTCATGGCTTTTCACCAACACAGCACCAGGAAAACTACCTTACAATCTGCATGAGCATCGCCGCAAGGGGAATTGCAACAGCACGAGGCGACTATATAGGAGGGTTTAAGAGGTGGGAGTGTCTTTAAAATACTCTAGGATAACATTTAATGCGGAAGAAGACATTTAGTTTTCAGGAAAGGACAATCAGAGTGCCACAAAAGGTAACGAACGCTATGGTTTTAATTAATAAGTTACCTGTACGCATTATGCGGAAATTGTTTTACTTTATTGTTTTCTGTTGTCGTCTGACAGTTTTCCGAAACTATGAAAAGATAGAGAAACTGTACAAAATCTTATAGACACTGTAATAAAGTTATACTCGCCATGTTATTACTAGAGTACATACCGAATTTTTAAGAGTGGTTCATGAAGTGTCTAGTGTGGAAATGGAAAGCATTTTGCTTCTTCAACATGAATGGCATTCAAGCTTGTAACTGCTTGTTTAATGCGCGGAAGGGAAAGGCGAGAAGCAGAAAACGTATCTTTTGGGTCTTTTTGTTCTCTCGACTTGAAAAAATGGCTTTAATTTCATTGAATAAGTTTTTATGTGACGAAGCCGGATAGTTTTTTTTTAAGTTATCCCAGTTTAGATGGACTTTATCTTTGTTCGCTCGCATTTTTCCCAGACTACCTTAAATACGACAAGTTATCCGGCTAGAAATCTGGTGTCGTGATCCTTTATCCTGGACTTTAACAAAGTTATGCTGTTAAAAGATGGTGTGTTGGATTTCTCATACATTGCTGGGCTTTGAGATACTGATGATTCTCACACGGTGCTGATCAACCTGTGTTTTTAATAGAGGTCCCATACCATAATAGTTACATGGCACAGAGGACATATAACCCAGATGGCAGTCTTATAAGAATAGCCTACAGTATATTATAAGCTGAGTGAGGAATCTCTCAGGAGTGTGGTTTCATCTAGTGGTGGCTTGTCTGGAAGGTTTCCAGTTTGAATCTAGTAAATAGTCGAATAATCATATGACTATTCGGAAGGATCGACGTCCCGACCCACTTTTTTTTTTAGCGCGATACGTTCCGTCCTATATTTGTCTGCCGTTTCCAATGCGATCTGTTAATAACGTTTCTCGCCATACTTGGGGATAGATAATCGAACGCACGAAAATCCTGCATCAGCGGGTTAAAAGTGTCAGAGCCCTCAGGAAACTGACTTCTTCTTTCTGAGACGTTTTCCGGTAAGACATGCGCTAAGATGAGTGCGGTCAGTATCGACAAGCCGTTCTGCCCGTCTTCAGTGACCAATGTTTGTATATAAAGACCAAATTATTATGTGCATTTTGTGAGAGTAGTAAAGGAAGTGAGTGGGATGCGTGCAGTCAGCAGTCGATATCTATTTGTTGGTATGATTTACTTGTTCATATCGAATATGTGTATGTATAGATTTATATTGATCCATATAGCTTTGTGTATGATTTTCTCTGGTTAGGATGGTGAAGATCGAGTATCTGATGACTTAGGGACTGGGGCTGCAACAGGGATTTAATTTACAGGATCAATGAAACCATCGTTTGGGGGTGCTTCTAGGGACAGCATCAAAATCTAGATCAGGGGTCACCAACATTTTTCAAACTGAGAGCTACTTCACGGGAACTGACCCATCAAAGGGCTGCCGCTTTGATACACTCTTCTTCCATGTTGGCGGCCCCTGGTCTAGATGTATGCAAGTCCATTTTATTACTAAATCTATATTAGAGGTCGATTGGTACAGGTTTTCAGTGGCTGAGGCCAATTTTGTGGCTAATGGCCGATATTAGCCTGTTTTTTTTTTTTATTAATATTATTTTTTTTCTTCAAGTAGAAAAATAACAAGTCAGTAAAACAAATGCTTAACATTAATGTTATTTTTTTAACACTAATAACGTACAAAACAAACAATAATTTAACCCAAAATATTAATCACACTTTAAATAAGGGCATGCAACATTTTAAGTGTTATTTGGCATTCCATGATTTTCTGACTTCTAATGTATATTATATATAATTACACCAACACAATTTACCACAATGTACATTTGAATTGACTGGCTCATCACCTGACCTCACTGACTATTGAGATGTACCTCCATTGGCCCATCTTGCAGTACATTTAATGTAATGGGGGGGCCACTTCTCTGAGACGTGAGTCTCTACAGGCTGGAGTAGTGGGCCTATCAGAAGGTTGGCGTATCGAAAAGTCAGTTCCATTGGCCGAAAATGCTGTCGTTAAACGTTATTGTAGAAAGAGACCCGACACTCACCGGAAACACAGGATGGCAATAACTATGATGAACACACATGTAATATCTTAATATAGCCACATGCCCACAAACCTTTCAATAAGCCCACAGCTCAAGCCTGCACTCCAACTTGCCCACATTTTTGTATTAAGTCTCCCTCAAGCTGCCTGTTCACTGGACAGTCCTGCAAGGCTGAGAGGTCAGGGATGCAGATCTGGGGACATATGAAACTTATTAAATACTTATCATACTGTACTTATCACAGTTCATAGGAAAAAGCTATTGTACTTGTTTTGGTGGTGTACTCATGTCTTGATTTTGGTTTGAATAAATCATTCATAAAGTGCCACGTTTGTGCTCTGCTTATGAAATTCCCTTTCTGATGTTGAGCAGAACCATGGATGTTATAGATCCCATTATCACCATAGCGGAGAAGCTGCACGCACTGTGCAAAGAGGTGAAAACTAACAAGGAACGCTGCAAAAGGCTGGATCAGCGTGTGGTGGCATTGGTGCAGGTGGTGAGGATGGTGAAGGTTCATGACCTGGGGTCTGATCTTGAAGTGGTGAAGAAGGGCCTTAGCGACCTGCAGGGCACACTGATGTCCGCCGAGCTTATGGTGAAGAACTTCCTCTCCACTGGCTGTTTGAAGCGCATCAAGAAGGCCTTCAAGCTGAGTGAGGAGTTTGAAAGCTTGAACATGGAACTCAACGACGCTGCACAGGTCCTCTCGCTGGCCCTGCAGGTTGACCAGCGGCAGCAGCTGGACAACGTGTTCCAGGAGGTCAGGCGCAAGACAGAGGATGATGAGGACAAGAAGCTCGATCACCTGGATCTGGAAAAGTGTGAGATGACGCCCAGTCCTGTTAGGTTACGCTACAGCCCGTGGGTGATTACAGAAACCAGGCAAATCGGTTTTGAATATTTGTCATTTTCATATATTCTGAAGTGGCTTAAATGTCACGAGGAGCTGCTTTGACAACTGAAATGAAGCAAAAAAAATTTCAATGAAAAATTTGATATATCAAGTTATAATTATTAATTATGAGATATTGACTTTGGTAGCCACTATGAAAAGCATAATAGGAGTTGAATAATAGATATGGCTTGGCATGATTATGCACTTTTACAGTTTTTTTTCCCCTTACAGTGCTAGAATCCTTGGAAGAGACAAAGGAGAGTGTAGATTCTGTGCATGACGTCGTCAAATCCACCAGTGAAGATGTGAAATATATCAAAGCCTCACTGGAATCTCGTGAGTTCTCATTTGTATTTCAGTGTTCATAGCATTTGTTTTGTTTTTTTCTCTGAAGCATTACTGTTAGTCGTTTTGTTTTTGAAGTATTTTGAGTGGCCTTTGCATACGTTGAAAGTCACGTGTATGTAACTATTCCTCAAGTTTGGCAGTGGTGTTGTGTCTATTGGGTTGTGTGTAATTGACTACTAGCTGTGCTTCATAGTTTAGTTAGTGACTCGATTTATTTAGTCATTTGAATAACGTGTTCAGTAGCTCTGCTGTATCAGACCACTGCATGCATGTCTCCTCACGGGCAGTAAGGAGGTCCAGCATCCAGGAGATGGACATCCGAGAGATCAAACCAGACAAGCTCACCTACAACATTCCAAAGATTCCTATCGTGACGAGCGCAACCTCTGAGCTCTTCAAGGGAGAATATAACAAGTTCACTGTGGCCATCAAGAGATTCACCTGCCAGAGCAGCCCAGAGTATAAGTCCCTTGTGAAATGTCTAGTGCAGGGGTGGCCAACTCCGGTCCTGCAGAGCTACTATCCAGTAGGTTTTCTGTCCCACTTGGCTTCTGATGAGCCACACCTGCTCCTGCTATTTACCTGAGAACCGGTGTGGCTCATCGGAAGCCGGGTAGGATAGAAGACCTACTGGATAGTAGCTCTGCAGGAGCGGAGTTGGAGACCCCTGGTTCAGTGGCTTGAAGCTTTCAAAATTTACTTCATGTCTTAAAGTCTGTTAGTGTGAGGACTGACATTGTAGTTCCACCACAAATAATGATGTATTATAATATAATATGATGTTCTTGAGATATTTTTAATACAGTAACACTTTACTTGAAGGAGCACAAATTTACTATTATACTCTTCATTAATCATGAACTTCACTCTTGCTTAATGTATTAATAACCACAAACTACATTTGTTCAAGCTTGGTACTTGAGTAGTAACTCAGTTACTACTAAGTTCTTAAGGAGCTGTATTATAAAGTGTCACCGAGCTGCTGTTTCACTCAAGAGAAAGTGACAAAGTTCAGCTTTTGACATTCCTGTGTCACCCAACACTGCATGCAGGTGACAGTCGGTGCCAGGTACTGTAACACTTTACAGTATGGTTCCTTAGTAACAGAGTAGTAACTCAGCTACTACTCAAGTACAAATCATGAATAAATATAGTTTGTAATTAATTAATATATTAGGAAAGACTTGGTTCAGGATTTATTAAGTGTAAGTGTAATCATATATTATTTCGGTCCCCTCCAGTAAAGTGTTAACTTTTTAATCCTGCTGTATGTTCTGGTGTCTGACAAAGACGACGTTTGAAAAGCAGCGAAGCAGAAGAAGATTGTTAATGTCCATGTTACTCTGACAGTGAAATAAGGAGGATCTTCACTAAGGAGGTGGAAACCATGCGGCGCTTCGAATCTCCAAACGTCCTGCGCATGTTTGGCATCTGTGTCGAGGATGAGGACGGTGAGCTGGAAGCTGACTGACTCCGCATGACCTGGAGGGGGTTAAGGAACAGGCTGTTAGACCATTAAACGCTGTTCCTCACAGATTTGAAGGCAACGCAATGGTTTTGTTGTTACTCAGCTCAATATTTTATTATGTTTATGAATAAATTATTTGTTGTAAATGTATATTATGAAAAATACTATGTACAATGAAATATTGCCCAAAGCATTTGACAGTTTGTCATTTCATGCCGGCTGTACACACTCTTATAGCCTCAGTTCAGGGCACTGAACAGCGGGGCCTTGTTGGGGCTTAAGGGTGAAGGTTTATTTCCCTAACCCTCTAACTGCTGTGTTGCCAGCTGCCCCCATGATAGATTTGTTAGTACTGGGTTTGCTAGGTGCTTGTAAGGTTTTCATCTTTCATCATGTTTAATTGATGCATCATGCCACCACTTGGCAGCAAGAAAAAAATAGTTTCTACTTTTGTTATTGATACTTGACAATTAAAGGTTCTGATTGTGATCTTGTCCCCATCTCGCCAGGACCTTCCCCGAACTACCTCATCGTAATGGAATTCTGCGAGAAGGGCAGCCTGAGGCAGGTGCTGGACGGACAGAGCAGGCTGTCGTGGGAGAGGCGTGCTCGCATGAGCCTGGATGCAGCCCAGGGCATCTACAGGTGCGGCTGGGCTTCGCGCCAGCGGCTCGGCCCCCTTTGAGACTCCATCAGGACTGTTTTACCCATTGGATTATCTCGTTTCCACTGCAGGCTGCACCAGTCGGAGGTGAAGTTTAAAGTGCATGGGTCTGTCTGCAGCTCCAAGTTCCTGGTGGATGCTGGGTACAGAGTGAAGGTGGGCCTTTGAAAGCACACGTGTCTGTGTGTGCTGTGGTTTTCTGCCTTAGATTCTGACTAAAAAGGGCTAGGGGTCCCTGGGACCCCAAAAGGTACACATTGGTAAGAAGTGAACTATAATTATGCCTGTTAGTCAGGACTCAAGAAATTATTGGATATAAAATATGTGTCAGGGTTACAGTTTCATTAGTGTTGTTGTGATTTAATTTCTGTGTTGACATGATGAACAGTGATGCACTGTATTAAGGGTGACTTCGGAGGATTGATGTGTGCGTTGGCGAATTGTGCCCTTGTGGTCTGTGTCAGCGGGCTGTACCATTGTCTTATGTAGCTGGGAGGCTTTGAACTCGCGAAGACTGAGACCTCCCTGAAGAACAACAAAGACAAGAAGAGCAGTTCCATAATCTACTGCTCCCCTCAGCAAATTGAGAGCGTGAACCACCGTTATGACAAGAACTGTGAAATATACAGGTCAGTGCTGACCCCTGATCCATAAATACAAAAGCCACTCCTGAATCTGGATATGTCTGCTTTTAAACAATGGAATGATCCTTCCACAGAAAGCATTCTGAAACTCAGTTGAAAGCTTAAACTTTTTTTCTGTTTTCTAGCTTTGGGATTGTCTTGTGGGAAATCGCTACTCGTCAGATTCCATTCAAAGGTCCTGGTCAGAGAATAATGAATTTAAGTTCCTATGTGCTTAGAAATGAATTTTATAAATCTGTGTACATTGTTGAGATCCGCCGCCTCTGTTATTCCCTGTCTGATTAATTTGGATGATATTCAGCTTTCTACTAAAACAGCCTGAAGCAAAAGTAACGTACATTTAGCAATTGGAGAGTCATCAGAAATATTAATTCATGCATGAATAATCATCGTTCTTGTCACTCATTAAATGAAAAAGCTACGTCTAAGATGGCCCTGGATACTGTTTACTGTTTACATGTTTTGATGACAGTACAGGACTTCTGTGCCTGCTGTGGCCCTGTCTTTGTTATGCTGTCAGGGTGTCAGGCAAGGGAGATCCACCAGAGAGTCTGTAAGGAGAAGAGCATGGAGCCCCTCCCAGCAGACTGCCCCGCAAGCCTGGTGGAAATAATCAATGCCTGCCGTGCCTATGAGCCCTTCTACAGGCCGTCAGCCGGAGGTATAGGACTACCATCCTACTGCACAGGAATCTGGGAGACTAATTTATGGGCCCTTAACCACAGTGCCATCTACTGGGCAAGTTTCATCATTAACCACCCATCTGAAGATATCCTTGTTTTCTGCTCCGCTGCAGTGCTGGTCGACAAACTGCGTGACATGGTTCAGGGGTTGGACAGTGACTGAGTGGAGACGCAGTGGGCCTTGGCATCCGAGAGATGATATGGCTGAACGAGGTTCCAGTGCAAGACCCTGCTTGTTCCTCACAGCAAGGAGACACTTCATCACTATTAGCCTTAACTGACCTGTTGTATTTTTCAGTATCGTTGTATTGTATTCAGTATCATTTCAAAAGATTTTTTTTTTTTTGCATTTTCTTCTTTGTTTCAAAAACATTTTCAATCTTTATTTCAGAAGCCCACAGCCAATATCTCAGTTTAGAATAAATACTGCCATTAAACTCAGTTTAATATTAAGTGAAAGAAATATTTTCTATAAAATCTGTAGAACTTTTTTACTGTGTGGTTTATTGTAATCATTTAAACTTTCCATTTTTGAATTGATATAAGAATGTTCGGCAGAAAACTTAGTATTTGTGTATTGCCAAACTCACAGAAACAATGCTACATTCTTTTTATGGAGATTGATGGAAATGGCGCAGGTTCAACTATGTAAACATTCCTAATTTCTAAAAAATCATTCAGAATTCTTAAATAAAAAGCTACTTCACCGCCCCCTAGTGGCACTGCATTTCATTACATGACCCCATTACATTGACTAAAGATTCTACACACAACAATGTAAAGCATTTATTTGAAATATCCAATATACACCGACGAGTAAAACAGTGCATGTAGCATGTCTGGGACATATTAGACGGTAAGAAAGCATTCGGTACTCATAGTCAACATGATAAATGAGTGAGATATTCGATTGGAGTCAAGTCTGCACATGCATTTACATCGTGTAAATAGTCTGTAGGGTTTGTAAACTACCCCAACGCTTTTGATGTACCTTATTTAGGTTTATAATGGAATTATATCGATTTGCCGTAAGATTTCTTGCGTGATTGTGAGAGTCAGATATCGTGAGCGTCACGCCAGATGCGGGAACCCCAGTAAAGATCTGCGTGACTGTGACAAGGGCCACAAACCAGATCATTATGGCCGGATGACTTGGACAGAGTATCTCCAACACCGGAAAGCCTGTGGGGTGGCACGCCAGCTGTGGTGAATACCTACACAGAGTGGTCTGAGTAGGAAAAACCATAAACCGCCAACAAGGTGCCGGGTCTGCTCAACTGGTGCAAACCGGCAGAGGGCTAATGTAGCACAAATGGAAGATACTTTTAATTATGGTTATGGGAGTATTGTGTCATGACAGTGCCTCAAACCCTTCCGCTGCATAAAAGCACACATGTCGGGGACATTACGGTTGAAAGTTGGTTTAGGGTTGATATCTGGAATCAGAAAGAATAAAGCAACTGATAACAACAGCCAGTTGGCTCCACAATCACACTAAAAAACATTGGGGTTAGGGAAACACCGGATGTACATTGTTTCTGTACCTATGATGATTGGCGTTTCACATTGTCCAATAAAAGTCCGACTCCTGGAGTGGGCGGGACATCGGGTGCTGGCGGGGAGATTCGAGTGCGGCGATGAAGAGCCCGGTTCGGCTTGTAACGTGGGAATTAATCCTCTGTTGATCATGTGGGTCCATAAAACCAGCCATCGTTTATCTGAAACGTGGTAGCCGAAATACGTGGGGTCCTTAAGGCCGCATTTCAAGACTTAAAGTAAAGTTCTGCGTGCCTAAAATGGGGGTGGTTTGCTATCGGGGAGGTTAATACGGCAACCCGCGTTAGCCTGGTAGCTAACTGGCGGCGTTGAAACGACCGATCGGACGGCCTTGTAAAACTGCAGAAGTGCTGTAACCCATCTGATCCAGCGGCTTATCATGGCCCTATCATTGGTTCGCTCGGGGCGACCTCGGCGTTGCGTACTGGCAGCGCCCCGAACGGAGAGGCCTGTGCCCGCTGCTAGTCCCATTAGCATCAGCCCGTTAGCAGGCTGGTTGTGATGGCTGACCCGATCTGTTAGCTTCAGATCAACAGTCTCTCCAGTTAATTATTTCACGGCTTCTATTTTTTTTTGTTTATGTCTAGGTAGCTAGTTAGCCATGTAAATATTTATTCCTCCAAAGCACGCAGCGCGCTTATACCTGCGCAGCAGCGTATTAATCATAGTGCCTTATCAAGATTAACTCTTATCCAAACCGCCTTACTTTTTAAATCTCACTTTTATTATAGTTACCTGTCGGAAAGTGTAGAAGTATTATATTAAGTATCCCTTTCATTGTCGTACTGTTGGTTGTCAGCTGATTAAATCATCCTCCATGTTTTTTTGTTTGTTTGTTTGTTTTTAGCGCAGTAATGGAGGAGATGGAGGTGGACTTTGTTCCCGGACGCACTGCTGCCTCTGGGCGGGATGAATCTGAACCTGTTGTCATAACGGACTCTGGAAGCAGCACAGAGGTGGATGAGGACGAGGATGATGAGCCCGAGTTGCATGATCCGCAGCTCCTGATGAATTCCTGGGCATTCAGTCAGAGGATTGCAGGTCAACTGGGGGCCATGAGAGGGACCCTGACCAACAGGAGACAGTCCCCCAGGTACCGCGGGGGCAGAAAGGAGTAATGTTTGGTGATCTCTAATGTAACTAATTCACAATTACAGATGTCTTTCCTTGTGATTTTTTAATCTCTTGGGTATGCTTTATCAGTATCGTTAAGTTATTCTGCTGTGTAATGGCTTTGGAGTTGTTGTTTGGAGCGTGATGTTAGATGGGACTGTTGGTATTTGCAACATAGCACTGAGCAGGGTGACCTGCAGGAGTATGCCTGTGCTGTGGTCAGTCAGTCGGAGGGGTGTAACGGCACACAGTTCATGGTCTTCAGGTTTGGGTTATGGTTCAGTGCAGTTTCGATACAGCAGGGGAAACTATTTGTTTCGAAATTATAAACCAAAGTCAATTTGCCTATCATCATGACTAAATAACAAAACCTAAAAGACACTTATTTGCACATTGTAAAAATACATTAAAGAGATCAAAAATATAGCAATCACAATTAACTAAATCTTGTATTCTTTTCTATCGGCTATGGTCGCACATCTGTACCAATAGCCACTCCTATGGCTGTAATTATTTTTTAGCTCAATCTGAATTTCCTGGCAGTTCCTTAAATGCAGGGAGACTAACATGGATGTTACACTCTTGCTCCAGTAGTAGACTCACTTGGGTCAAACGAGTGAGCGCGTTAGATGTACTTCCAGAAATGTATCCGAGTTTGGCACGACAGAGCTGACAGTCAGTCTTGGTTTTAACAGCTACTCCATGGGTGTCAAACTGCAGTCCTGGAGGGCCGGAGCTCTGTGTATCTTAATTCCTTCCTTGTTCCACCACAAATGATTTAGCTCAAGAGCTGTGTGGTAATTCATACAGGGAGTTGAATCTAGAGGAAACCCCAAAATGGGCAGGGCTCCGGCCCCCCAGGACAGACCTGCAAATTAGCATCACTTAAGTCTTTCGGCTAAACTGAGAATGTTTGTGTTGAATCGTCATACTTATCGGTAGGGATGTCGCAATCCACTTTTTTTGGTACCCCGATTCATTCAACTCTTCATTTATATTTGCCATTTCAGTTCTGATATGGTGTTAGCTGTTTTATACACATATTTGGGAATATTATTTCTTACGATGTTTCTGCAAGAGCCTAATTAGACTGGTGGCATTAAACGACGGTCTGGTGCTGCCTCCTCATAAGGGTGGCATTGCAGACATTGCAGGTAGCTGTTGGGCTACTTTGAATTTCCAATTGAAACATTTCCACACATCTCAATAGTTCGTAGTTTCAAGCCACGTGCCTCAGGCGTAACTGATGTAAATTGAACAGACGTGGGAAATGAAATAGATCAGGCTTTGAATCGGGCCTTTGTAGCTGATACCGATCAATTAAAAATGCCTGGCTCAGCCCCAGTTCTGATCTTCGATATTGGCTTGGGGCGTCGCCTGCTCATCCGCTGTAACCTTGCTGCAGTTTCTGTGATTTTGAACAGCTGTCTGTCAGACTCTGGTTTTCTGTGACAGGATACGGATTGTATTCCTCAGGCTTATTAGCAGATGAGCACTTGAAGTTTAACGTGGTCTATGCTGCAGGTTGGATGGTCGTCACCAGACCACCCTCTCCCAACCTCCACACTTCATGCTTCGTGTGCCCTTGGTGTCCCAGTCTGTCGCGAGTGACACTGTGGAGGTGGGAGGTGCCAGGGTTGAGGAGGTGCAACGGGAGGAGCAGCAGGAGGTTATTACAGACCCGGGCAGTCCTGCTGCTGCCCCACCTCGCGCTCTGGAGGGTGTTGACACTCCTTTGGTCCAGACTTTGCAGAATCCTGCTATATCAGGTAAGACCTAAGACTTAAGTTATTTAGTAATGAAGTTAATATACAGTATTATCCTAAAACAGCCCAAACCTAGCTCAACAGTAAGTTTAACAAAAAATCTTTTCTTTGCGATTGGAAGCAAAGCTTAGCTCTTCTGCCGCTGCATTTGAACGTGGTGTCTGAAGCAGTCAGTATCCTTGCAGTTTGGCTCCCTTGCTGACAGTGTGTCGTGTTCATGAGAAATGTAATAAAAATGAGCAAGGAATAGAAAAGCAAACAAGAACTGGTCACAAAGACATTCGTCTTCCACTGTATGGAAATATTTTGGACTCCCTAGAGACGATATCGAGTAAAAGCAGGTGAACTTGCAGCGACACCCACCAACTTATTTGACAGAATCTGTTGGTAGTTTTGGCTATAGGTTGTTTTGGGTGAATTTTCAACTTTTTTGCTTTATAAATAAAATATTTATCACAAAAAATTTAAGTCGCAGTACTTGAAATTTTTACAATATCATGCAGGCCAATTAGGATAACTGCCTATTTCCTAAGAGAACGCCAACATTTAAGACAGGAGAATTGTTGAAACATTCAAACCTTTAATTTACATCAACAAGCTGAGTATCAAAGGACATTGTTTTCACCTGTAGTCCCCTTTGCGTCAGTGAGCGTTTGTCTCCAGGTCCAATTTTAATGACATTCTTTAAAAAGAAATAAAGAACTTTTCCAAAGAGTTGACAAAGCACCTCAGACCAGAGCTCATGGTTTCTAGGGTTCCTGTTCAGCCACATTTGTTGGATCTTGCCAGCTGACTAGTTTAGTATCAAGTTCTCCGTATTCAGCAGCATACCTTAAAATTTCTTTTCTGGTCAATTGCTGCATTATTGATGGAATTGGCCAATAGACAAATGCGTTCAACATGTTTTACTTCCGTTGCCAAATCAATTTTCATTTTTTCAGCAAAACCATTTACTACTTGGCTGATAATTGGTCCCTAAATAATGCCCATTTATCTTCTACGCTGAAAACATGTAGTCAGCAAGAGGTTTAGCTTTCTTTGCAACTGCATAAGCTGTGTTGAAAAGGGACCTCATTTTCAAAAGCTGATTATCTGACTTTGCAAATATACCTCTGTCAGTTGGTATGATTTATTGTAGTTTTTTTTCATTACACTCTGTGTCATTTGTAGTCAGCGTTTTGCATTTACTACTCAAGGAGTTTTACTTGAACGGAAGTGTTCTGCCCTCAGAACAAAAAATGATTGCTTCAGATAGATAACCAAGGCAGGGCCAAGACATCTGATTGGTTGGTCCTGCCTCTAGTTGCTCCTAATAGATGCTTGATATCTGTAGTCCATCCTTGAAATTTTGTTTGTCTGATATGATGAATTATATGTCTGACTTGCAACAAGTGAAGTAAAAGGAGTAAAGTAGTGAAGGACTGAGGACTGAATTTTCTGACAGAGATCAGGCCCTCGGACAGCCCAAGAACTCAGACGTTTATATGCATAATTATGTGTATATATAATCTATAATAAACCTATATAGTTAAAGCATGGAGCAGCTTTTATATTGAAGCATTATAAAAAGTGCATATAAGATATATTTGCAAATTCAAAAACACATTTCATTAATAATTTACTTCTGACAACTTTTTCCTGAATTTGCATGGAACCTTAATGAGCATTTCCATAAGAATGTCGTCAAAGTCTGATCGTGAACCAGCCTCTCAGCAGTTCTGACACTGAGAGATTTGCTAATATCAGGGACCTGCGTCACAAAGCTACAGTGTCCTGAAACGGATGTTCCTCTTGCGTGGATAGAATGTCTTGCGTGGACGACATTTCTTTGGTCCATTTGACCACTGTCACCTCACTGTCTCAAAGCACTTTACATTATCCAGCCCAATGTAATGTTGTGAAAGTACGCTATACAAATAAAAATATTTTTTCCATTAAAGCCCTACTAAATAAAACATATTATTTCTGTAAATTGCATATTTAACGGTAATAGTTTAGTTTAAAAATGTGTTGCACCTAAATTTTGTGCTGATGATCCTTATTTTAAGGAGCACGAACTGTTAATGGAAATAATCAGTCTGGAGCCCCGTTTAACACCAGTGAAATTGGTTTGGCCTGGAGCATTGAACTCTCAGCATCTCAGCTGTGTAGTTTATTCAGCTGGGCTATTTAAAACACTGTATTATTCCTCTCTGAATGCTATCCTATGGGATCTCCTCAGCAAACAAGATGTATTTAAGTCATGAGTCATTATGAACTGCTGATGATGTCATATACTGCCATTTTAGTTCCAGTTCATTTAAAACTTTAGTGACGTTTGGACTAATTAAATATATATACTTATTTGGTAGAAGGGAGAAGTAATTACATGGTGACTGTTTGCAGCTTTGAAACAGCCTTATATGAATGTTAAATTTGTTGTGCCGTTGGAACTAAAACCTAAAGTCCTGCTTATTGTGTGAAGAACCCTGAAGTATCTGTTGAATGATAAGCGCACACTCTGAAAAAAGGGTCAGATCTGGTACCTTTGCTTGCCGCTTGGGCTGTACCCTCAAGGCTCTGCCATTTGTACCCTAGCTGTAGGTGTGGACTATGAGGAATTTTTCTGTACCATTGATGGTGCATTAATGCTGTTTGTACCTTAAAAGGTACAATTACAAGGGTACAGCCTCACTGACAAGGAAATGCAGGGCATGAGTGCAGGAGTGTGTTAATATGGAGAAGACGGAAACATTTAAACTAACCTATGCAAGCACTGCGAAACATGGGGGCTTTTCCCATTGACATACACATATGGTGTCCAACAAAGGGGAATTATTGGCTGAGGGGCACAAGGAACTGAAATATGTGATCTACTGGGTAGATCTGCTGTTGACTGGCTGCCTTTAGCACTGTATGTAGAATACTCCATCTCGCGCTTCTCCGACTGTGCTACAACAAACGGCTTGCAGAAGCCTTTATAGGATATGAAAAGGCACAGACGTGTTAGTCTAAGTTTGACTGTTTTGGTCGACACCTATGACAATTGGGGTAATTAGCAATTCCACATTTTTTATGAGGGTTATAAATGGTCGTCTTAATTATTATTTAGGACATACTATTTCACATTTCTCCAGTTAAATAAATTGCGGATTACTCTTAAGTGTGTCAAGGCTCACGAAAGTCATCTCCCTCGATAAGGACAGATCTATGCGTTTCCTGTCATGACAGCCAACGTTCAAGAAATGCGTAGCCTACCTCTCAAACACAACTCTAATGGTATTTGACATGCACAGAATATTCAGTATTTCTTACCAATTTAAGCGTTTAACGCACGGTCTGCATGAACTGTGGTGAGTTGCAGGTGGTGCAGTGACCCCGGGGAATGAGGAGGCGCCACCTGCAGCGGCAGAGGAGCCCAAGGTGAGGCACGGCTGCTCCTATTCACTGTCCTTCCAGTTTAATAGCTATGTAACTGTATATCCATGTCAGGCACGGCTGCTCCTATTCACTGTCCTTCCAGTTTAATAGCTATGTAACTGTATATCCATGTCAGGCACGGCTGCTCCTATTCACTGTCCTTCCAGTTTAATAGCTATGTAACTGTATAT
>JABFEB020000008.1:10051167-10077247 GCA_019775895.2 Stomatorhinus ivindoensis | reverse complement strand
CGACCCCCAGCACATGCCTGGAGACATTTGTCTCAGTCTGCCTGCTGCACCAGTGTCTCAGGTAAAAAGCTGCACTTTGCTGCAGTGACGCTACAGATGTGTTATTGCAGGATCACCGACGATGACGGCCGCTGTGCAGGACTCGTCACTGGAGAGGCTTTCACACCTGGCTTGTACAAGATGCGCTTTGAGACTGGAGAGTATTGGGAGCACCGGGGACAAAAGTGTTTCTATCCATATGTTGAGGTGAGTGGGAGGCCTCGCAAAGCCAGTGTTTGTATGAACCTTCAATGAACTTGTTTAAGGGCTCAAGCTGTCACAGGTTAAGTGAAAGCAGAAGAGGTCCAGGTTACATGACATTTTTGTGACGTTTTACCTTGTTTATTTTTTCCAGGTTGTTTTCACCATAACTGATTCTACAAAGAAGTTCCATGTGCCTCTACTTCTGAGCTGCTTCTCTTACACCACCTACAGGGGGAGTTAGAGAGTACATTGGCTGATATGTAATGTCTCCATAACCAAACATAATTTAATGCCTGATTAATACTGGGACAATTTTATTGTTATTACAAGATTTTATATATCTGGAGTGTTTTGTTTCATTTGGCATTTAATAACTAATTAAATTAATTCAGGACAATTAATCTTTAATTATCGTATGGAACAAATTCTTGAATAAAATACAGTCTGATATATATGCTTAGTTAATTGTATTTATTTTCTTTACAAATATAGTGTACTGACTTGCAGTGATGAAACTTAAAATCAAAACTGATACAAAAAATGAATTCAAAATTATGAATTCTTAGTGAATCGATGATTAATAAAATGCAGAATGGTGTTCTTTGTACTTTACGCGTGTGTGATAAAACATTGATGTTATTAAAGACGTTTTGAAATCGGAAACAGACGATTCTTGGAATTTACTTCTATTTTTGGTATCGATCATTCTCCGCCGGCTCGATTGGTTACGTCTAGTTGCGTGTGCGGTGACTCTGGAATCGATTGGCTCTGTGTAGACGGAGGCCCCGCGTTTGATAGCTTGTATCACGTTGGGTCCGAAATCTTTGCTTCTTCCTGCTCCCTGTGCCTTCGCTGACAATGGCGGACGAAGAGCTGGAGGCTATCAGGCGGCAGCGTATGGCCGAGCTGCAAGCCAAACATGGGGTAAGGTGAAAATGTGAAGTTACGAGATACTCGTGCTTTTGTTGAAATGGAGACGCGCGGTAGGCCGACTCGGTGCCAGCTGACTGTATTCCCCTGAAAAGTCAGTTAGCTGCCTTTTTTGTTCTATATATGTATTTCAATAATGTTTTTTTCGTAGCTAGTGGGCTGTGCGATTGTCTGCTGGAAAGCAGTTCCGAAGCTCCGCCCATTTCAGGCGCCAGTTAGTTACCATTACCTGGTGACTGGTAACCAGTATGGGACCTAGGTGATGATAACTGGGTAGCTGACATGCGCGTTGTTCCGTATCGTAGCTACACTATTTACCGACGCGATAGTCGTTAATGTGTTATTGATTACAAATGTTATTTATTGTAAAGCGTAGACATTTGCCTGCGCCTTTTTCGGGTCCGTAATTTTTATAATCACCACGTTCACTTGCAGGGATTTGCATGGCTGTGACGTCCTGTACTTTATGAACAGTAAAACAGAAAGTCCACTTTTGCTAATACACTAAAACGATGGAAACCTGAATGCCAACAAAATTAAACTGTGGTAAATAGATAATGTATTCTTGTATGAATGAGTGTCACCCGTTTTATCCAGGTGGTGTGGGATCGGCCGGGCTTGGTAAGCCTTGCTGAAGAATGCAGCATATAATGAGGAATCTGGCCTATTTCTGGTGACTGTTTTTGCTAATGCATTCCATGCTGTTTGACGTAAACCTTCCATGCAGAGTCATGGCAGATTGCCTGTTAAGCTAGCTTCTCTGCTTTGCTCAGTTAGTGGTGTTTCATCAGATTACTTCAAATGACAATCGGGGCTAGATTCATGCTACTTACATTTAATATTCAAACACCCTGAGCAACTAGGTTAAAGTAATATTCCTTATGTTGTTTAAGCAGGACACATGTTCTGCCTCCAGAATAATTACAGCATTAATGTGCTTCTTCAGCGAAGAGTCCAATGAGAGATGTGTCAGAGATTTGCACTTGGCAGAAGCAGTAAATGGACATGTGCATGAGAACCGGAGCTGCTGCCCCTGAAAAGGTCTCTAAACAGCTCTGATGAAGAACCTTGGAAAAATCTTAGAAGTATTGATGTGTCTCTAAGTAAAAATATCAGGCTTGTTCAGGATACGGTCATTTTCTGTTAGAAAGAAAAATGTGAAAGCTGGACAGGAAAAGCATCAGTGCCTTTGGTGCTGGGGAAGACTTTTAAGAATACCATGGAAAACATGTTGATCTTTCACTTGGAACCTAGATTACCTGATTGCGCACTTCATGAGAAGACCTAGTGCATTCGAAAAGACCGTAATTTTTGGGAAACCTAAAGGTAAAAGAGGGTGAATTGCAACAAGATGGACCCAACTGTCATAACAATGAAGACGTGGATGAGAAGATAGAATGTTCTGGAGGAATGTTGTCAGTGTGGTCATCATTGACGTCATGTCACCCAGTAGCAATGACGGTAATTCATGTGTGTGTGTATGAAACAATGGTGACCCATTACGGGTAAAAGCTGCAAAACAGGCTTCCTCTGTGAGCCCACGGGCCCTGAGTTGGAGGTAACCTTTGCTTTCCTTCCGTTTGTTAGGATTCTGCAAATGGCCAAGGGCAGGAGGAGGCTAAGCAGAGGTGAGGGTTCCTGGAAATGTCTCCTCTGCCGCTTCCTTCGTAGAGCAGCTGTGGCGGCTGAGCGCTGTAGAGTGCATGATACTGTGGTAATTTTGTTTCTGTCTAATGCAGAGGCAGGAGGCTCCCTTAAGTCTTATCAGACTCATTCCATTAGAATTTAAAAACATTGTTTTGCAGTGAGAGTCTCCACCTTAAAGCGGATGGTTCAGTACATCCTACAGCATTCATCTGCTGTCTGAGATTTTGACAGTTATGAGGTTTGTCAATGTCTAATTTTACAATGCCCTTCTAGACTGATTTAGGTGGATATTTTACATGTTATGAACCCCATCAAGGGTATAACTTTAAGCTGAAGTGTTTTGTTAGATGTGACTTTTGGGGCTTTTCCTACCTGCCCATTGCTCTTTCTGCTGCTGCCTCGCTTTAACCACCTTGGCACAGAGATACGATGCCAGCTGCCCTACTACCCAGGGCAGGCACAACCTTTTTCAGAGACTAAAGCAAAATTTGACGAACCTGGTCTTGTTTAACGTCATCCTTTCTGTTCTGACAGATTGATCATTTGGGGGGGGGGGGGGCGCTTGGTGAACTCTCACTAGGTGTTCTGTAGGTGAGAACATTTGACCCCCAAAGTCTAGCTTGTTTGACTAGTGTACTCGTACAGTTGACTGGACTGTGCCCGGGTTTGCACCCGGGTCCCCCTCCAGAGTGATCACTGACTAAACCAGAGCAGAGAACAGGCACATGACATTAATGACTGGCACACGTATGCACACATATACACTGTACATATGCACATGTATACGTGAACTGGACCCGGATGTAATGGATCAGGCTGGCTGTACAGATCGAGTAGCGACAAACATTAAGAAATATGGCAACAAAGAGATCGCTGTGTATATGGCACAGGTGGGGCATTCGCTGGAAATTTGGGCCGATATGAGTATCCAGGAACAACTGGATGCAACATACAGGACTGTCTACTTATGCATGCTGCATGATTAAATGGAAGTGGCTGCGTTGTATACTTAGTAAATCCATGAGGGCCGTGTGTCACCCTAAACGACTCAAATAAGCCCTTAATAAGGACATTAATACGGAAATTCAGTTGTGCTGTGCAGTGGCGTTTTTCATCAACACAAAAAAGTCACACGGTGATGATGAAGGCATTGTTGAGCCGGGACCGCGGGGGGGAGGGTCAGTCATGCTGTGGTATGGTACGAGGCAACCGGGCCAAGTGTGATTGCGCCCTTAGTTCACTCAAGCCTTCAGCTGGCCCTGCTCTTGTCAATTCAGCGTGTGCTCTATGCCACATGTCGTATCTATTGTACAGTGACGTCACACACTGTCCATACAGTTTAAAACGTTTATCATAATTTGTGTGTTGACAAGAAATGCAAGAAGTAAATGTTCCTGAACTTGTTTGTATTCTGATTGTAGATAATTGAATTAGACATATGCGTAACATTAATTTGGCTCTATAGTGCCTTACTTACATAAATAAGCAGTATTATTATTATTATTATTTGTGTTTTTTATGCAGAGAAAATGACATGAGAAACACGATCTTGGCTCAAGTCTTGGATCAGTCGGCCCGTGCCAGATGTGAGTATACCTGGAAGTTTTCATTTCATCATTTTTTAGTAAGAAATTTTAGCATTTGACACTTAAACCCAAGGTGGGAAACATTGTTGCTTTGTTTTACAAAATGTGAACCAATGGGTAGTGAATTAAAGCAGTGAGTGTTGGTATAAGCTAATCTCATCTGGTGCTATTATTTGGGTCTGTTTGGGTTGTTTCAGCCACTAGGTGGCGTTGCTGTTTAACTCGTTGTTCTTTTCCAGTGAGCAACCTAGCTCTAGTGAAGCCAGAAAAGGCAAAAGCTGTGGAAAATTACCTCATTCAGATGGCACGCTTCGGCCAGCTTGGTGGGAAGGTGAGCGCGATAAGGTTTGGCTTGATTCACACCATTGACTTGGCATTAAATTTATTCCTTGGCATTAACTTTGTGATCCTGTCCCCTGCTGCGTTTACTTGTTTTGGTGGAACTAAACTAAAAGCTGTTGCAGGCCAAACTACTGAACTCATTGCTTTTTCATGAGAGAAAGTCTTCAGAAAAATGAATTAATAACTTATTAAAATTCCAGGATAGCACAGTAGCTCAGTGAGTTACACTGTCACCTGACACTTCTGGGTTGGGGGCTTGAATCTCGAATCAGCTCTGTCTGTGGGGTTTGTAGGTCCTCTCTGTTCAACAGGTTTCCTTCGGCCACTCTGGTTTCTTCTCAGTCCAAAGACATGCATTTAGGCATATTGGCATCTCCTAATTGTTCATACTGTATGCTATGGTGTGTACGCATGTGTATGCCCTGTAATGGACTGGCATCTAGGGTTCACCCCAGCCTTAGGCCCTATGCTGCCTGCGATTGACTCCAGGCCAGTCCCTCATGATGCTGACCAACAGCTATCAGAGAGCCAGATTCCAGGCAGCTGGATGGATAGATACGTCTTCCCGGATAATATGTGGAATCTGAGGTTAAAAACTGCACGCAATGTTTACCTTTCAGATTTCAGAATCGGGGTTGATAGAGATCCTTGAGAAGGTCAGTCAGCAGACGGAGAAGAAGACAACAGTCAAGGTAAGATGTTAGTCTGAAAGCAGAAGTACCTGCTGGACCATCTGAGTGTCCTCCAGTGCACCTTAACCAGCTACCATGGGGGCATTCTCAAAAGGGGGGCCAGTGTAAAGCTTATTAATCCAATGACATCATCAAACAAAAATAGTGAAATTGCCGGTTGCATACATATGAAAATACGGCTTTAAAATCTTTAGGAATGGATTGTATTTTTTGGGAATCTGGCTGTATTTCATTCAGACTGTCTGTAGTGCAGGGCGTGGTCATACTACAGAGTGTTATAAGACAGAATAAATGTGGATGGTGTTTATATTAATCTAATGTACAAAGGTAAATTCAGCTTTGAAGCCTCTGTCTCATTACTCCAGCTGCTTGTCATGTGGGCTTATGTCTGTGTCTCAGTTCAACAGACGACGGGTGATGGACTCAGACGAAGAGGATGAAGACTGAGGGGAGCAGGGAATGGCGGGGTGGGGTGGGGAGGAATGGCGGGGGTAGGGTGTGAAGGTGGCCATGGGTTGCGTCTGAGGCTACGGCATCAGTAATCGGCTGCTTTGCATGAGGAATACATCCTGGAAGAGACTCCTTTACCCCTGGGGGAGTATGAACTCCTTACTCATTTATCTTTAGTTTTTTTCCCCCTCTGATTTTCTGTATTTTTTTCTCTCTTTGGCATTTGAAGTGGAGCAAACACAGGGTGTCGTGTGTGACTGTTGCTGTGTTTTTATAAGGAGTTCTAATTAAGCTGGGCCCTCGTTTTTGGCAGACGCATTTTTGATTTTTTCCTTGCTGAATGGTCCTATGAGCCGTTTACATCATTCTAAGGCCTTGATCTTAGCTATCCGGCCACCTGGTGCTTCTCCCACAAGTGCAGCCCTGCACATTAGGGCTGTGCATAGTTTCAGGTGGGGAGACACACTACGGTTGATCTCTTGCCTATAAACTGGGACATTGCAAGATCATTCTGATAGTGAGTAATTAGCTAATGTGGGGCCCTGGAGGAGGCTTATTGGTCAAATTGTATTGGACTGTAAAGTATTGGGCGTCGTATTAGCTGGGCACCTTTTTTCGTTGTTGTCTTTTGTTTTTGAAATGCCATCACTGCAGATGCCTATAACAGCTTCATATTGGTCCATGCTTCAAACGCTAAAAACCCATCTAAACAATACAGACCCTGAAGAGTTATGTGTTCCTGTCAATGCCAACTTTGAAATAAATTTAATTTTGTTTAAAAAAATGAGTTGTGAAATTCTTCTTAGTTTTGCTATTTAATTTGTAAAGAAATCTGCAGAACTATTTTCCTTTGTTTACCCATTTTTCTCACCCAAACTACAAATACATTAGAATGAAATGCAAATATAACGTTCAAATATAATATAACCGATGGGTTTGAAACGCGCATGGTACAGACTGTGCTCAAAACCGTGCGTACGTTCACAATTGGCGTTTTATTTTTCGGCGTACTGAGTCTGCGCGATTGTCTGACCTTACTTTCGTATGAGCGTGGCCTGATTACTCTCATTGGTTACTGCTTGCCTAGCGCAATTTCGATTGGCGGAGACCTCTTGCTATGCTCTTCACTCCAGCCAATCGTTGGAGACGCACGGGGACGCACTGTGCTAGCACAGAGCTCTGTCGGTGTGCGCCCGTGTTCATCTGTCATAAAAACTCAGTGTAGAAGCTCGCCGGATGGTTTGTGTTTGTAATATATAATAAACATGCCAGGGGACTCGGGACACGACATTACGATGGTGACGTGCACAGCACCGGTAAACATTGCAGTCATAAAGTACTGTGAGTATGAATGTCTTTAAATGTTTATCTAAACTGGCATTTATACTCCCTGTTTTGGTTTGGTGCAAATCGCATATGGACTGTAGTATGTTACTCAAAGCCTTTCGGTGATACTGATATCAAAACCGCGTTGGGTGCATATCCAGACGCCCCTTCGGGAAACCTCTTGTGATAGCATACATTCATTTCATAAGCGCCGTAACATGCTCCTCGTCTGGTTCAGAACCGACGAAGGCAGTCATTTGCCTTTACAAGAATGTCATTCTGATCGTTAAATTCACGGTTTTCAGGGGGTAAGAGGGACGAAGATTTAATTTTGCCTATCAATTCATCCTTGAGCGTCACACTGCATCAGGATCAGGTGAGGATGCAGCGATGAAAGTGCGGACCCTGAGTCACTTCCCGGTGTATCTCCTCGTTGACTTTTCGGTTGTTGCAGTTAAAGTCGACCACCACAGTTGCGTGCAGCCCACGATTCAAAGAGGACCGTATCTGGCTCAATGGCAAAGAGGAGAACATCAACCAGCCTCGATTGCAGTCATGTCTCAGAGAAAGTGGGTATTTGTAAAACAAACAACTATTTGCAAAGTTGAACAGCCATCATAACTGTACTATGTACATGAGAATCGACAACTCCAATTGATTCCCATGCTAAATCTAACTTTACAGTTTCATTGTCTTAGTACTATGAATACTGTCACTTTATTGTACGCTGCTGGACCTGAGTCACAGATTTCGTTCACTTCTTGTGTCAACATGTTAAAAATGACAATAAATGAACCTTACCCTTAACTATTTGTAGACTCTTCATTATTCTTTACCAGTTATTATTTTATACACAATGACATGGAAATCACTTATTTCTGTCTATTTTTCTCCCGTAGTTGGTACAGCCGGACAAAGTCTAGCCTAACTTTGTAAAAAAATGTTTCCTCAGTTCGACGACTTGTTCGGAAGAGACACATCGATGGGAACGTTAGCTCAAGTGCCCTCAGCTCGCATCACAAAGTCCACATCTGCTCCGTGAACGACTTCCCCACAGCAGCCGGCCTTGCCTCGTCCGCCGCTGGCTACGCCTGCCTGGGTGAGTTTGTTGGGGGTGGGGGTCATTCTGTCCCCTTGGTGGGAGGAGCTAAAACGGCATCACTGACATCTCTATACGTGCTGCTCCCCCCCCCCCGTCAGTGTACACGCTGGCGCGGCTGCTAGGCGCCGAGGGCGAGCTGTCGGAGGTGGCGCGCCAGGGCTCGGGTAGCGCCTGCCGCAGCATGCACGGGGGCTTCGTGCAGTGGCGAATGGGGACGCAGCCTGACGGGACGGACAGCGTGGCACAGGAGGTGGAGCCCGAGTCCCATTGGCCGGAGCTCAGAGTCCTCATCCTGGTGGTGAGTCATGGGCTTTGGTGGCACTGTAAGCAGTGTAGCGGGTGTACCTGCACCGGGTCCTGCAGAGACGGGGGCCCGCAGAGACGGGGCCCTGCAGAGATCGGGGCCCCACACAGGGTCGATGGGCCCTTTTGTGAGAAGGATCTTGAGGCCATTGATCTATTAGTTTGAATTTCCAAAGTTGTGAGTTTCCAGTTTTCAATTTTTCTTTTTTTTTTTTTTTACAACAAAGCTATATAAGTTTAAGTTTATATTGTCTACCTTATGGATATTTCACAAAAATTCATGGTACATCTGTAACGTTTAGCCCTTAACTGTCAAAGGCTTTGTTTGCATGCATAGACGTATGTTCTGAAATGAGGGGAAGCCCGCAGTGAGTGGCTCTGCAGGCTAAGCCTCTGTGCTTATGACCAGAAGGTCACTAGTCTGAACCCGAGTCTCAGCTTAACAGTCACATGTCCGTGGGCCCTTGAGTAAGGCCCTTAACCCTTTGCTGTGACCCCCACGCTTGCTCCCACCTGTATATGTGTCGGCGTGTTCTGGAAAGCACGATGCCCAGGGATGCTCTAATACTCAAGTGGCCCTTAGAAGGTCGTCTTCAGCATGACAACATCAGCCTGATATGGTGGACACTGAATGGCATCCCCCCCCCCCCCCCTCACTGTGGCAGGTCAGCGCAGAGAGGAAGCCTGTTGGAAGCACCGCTGGCATGGAGACCAGCGTGAGAACCAGCAGCCTCTTAAAGGTATAGCGAGCCGTCAGTCTCTGTGAGTCGTCTGCCGCTTTACCTTTAGCTCCCACAGTTAATACAGCTTAACATGATACTCTGGGTGGTGTGGGGTTTTTTATATGTTATTATGTTATCTGTCTTGCCAGATGGGTTAAAATTCACATGAACTAGTACTGTGTGGCTCCATGTGTGTACGTGGGTGACCCTGCCTCACCCCCTGTGATTTCTGGGAGAAGCTCTAGGCTTTACCATGAACCTGTGGCAGCGGCTTCCGTCTGAGCATTTTTTGGGTTGCCATGGCAACCAGTGTATCAGCCATGTCATGAGCCAGCAGACCCGACCCACTGCCTCCCCACAGCACCGCGCAGAGAGTGTTGTCCCGCAGAGGATGGAGGAGATGGTCCGCGCCATCCAGCAGAAGGACTTTGCAGCCTTTGGCGAGCTCACCATGAAGGACAGCAACCAATTCCATGCCACCTGTCTGGACACCTACCCGCCCATTTTCTATCTCAATGACGTGTCGCGGCGCATAATCAGCATGGTGCACCGCTACAACCAGCACTGCGGGGCGACCCGGGTAAGAGGCGTAGGGGGGCCGCTGGGGACTGCAGACCCCTGTCTGTAACGTAACTCATTTAGCATTTATTTGTTTTAGAAAACATTTAGTGTGTTCCGATGGTGTGCTTGACGTTCAGAACTCAGAAACAAGATATATTCTTAAATAGTTTCTTAATTTGTCACTGGATTTCTTTTTCACCTCCCAAGATCAAATTGACACATTTAAAAGGGCACTTTTCCACCCCACCAGGTACCATACTTTTGGTACTTCGAGAAGGTACCAAAAGTGTGGTACTTCAGGGTGTTTTGCTGCACTGGCATAAAACCTGGTACCTGCGCTGAATAACGTCACAGTGTGAGGCTGCGTTGCATGCTTGTTTTGCTGAAACATTTTTAATCTCTCATGGGAAAAATCTTAGCAAGCTTTGCAATTTTAATTTTTATTCCTTTTACAGATTATCTAATATATGTTTAAAAATCAAAGTTTCCCTCCAGTGCTTTTGCATGAGCGCTGTTAGCGTTCTCTGAGACAATCATAATCATTTTCATCCTTGCTGTTTAAATCACTCATAGACGGGATCGTCAGAAATTTATTAACTCCTTTTTTCTTTATAAATAACCCAATATTTTTTTTACAACATAATCACATCACTAGGATGGCACGCTATATTCCGGCTGTGCTAGTATATTAAACAATAATACTTTTAAAATTTCTTTTCATGCTGTCCTGATCTTTTTGTTGTATCTGTACTTCTGACCATATTGCAATATTTTTTTTACTTCATTTATCATTGTTTTCTTGGTTTGAAACTTTTTTCAATATGGAGGTTGTTTTGCGTTTCAGGGGCAGGGTATTTGCATAACCAATCGACAAAGAAAACGTTTCAGGTCCCACCTCAAAGTACTGAAGTACCAAAGAAATACCCCAGTTGGTTTGGCACTTTTGGTACTGGTACTCTACTGGAAGTCAATGGAAAAGGGAAAGTACCAAAAGTACAGTACTTGGTGTGGTGTAAAAGTACTCAAAGTGAACACAGTAATAGGCACAGGGTTGGTGGAGGAAGTATTTGATAGACAACCAAGTATTTCTGGCTGTCTTCTCTGTCGGAGGACCCTGCTTCTAAAATAATATTTCCACGTCACGTTATCTAAACAAAGGCTGTGATCCTCAGCTTCCCACAGGGTTATGAGAAGGTACTGGCTAGTGTGTGTGATGCTAAAAGGGTAAATGCGTGGGGGTTGTGCGAAACTATTCACCAGGAAACAAAAAGTGGAAAATGTGATTTTTACCACAGATGGTCTGAATGCCCCCCTCCCCCCGTCTCCATGCTATCTGATCTGTGGGTCTCTGGCATGCAGACTATTTCTACCACCTGACGTGCGTTGCGCTGACTGACGCCTGCAGGTGGCGTACACGTTCGATGCAGGCCCCAATGCAGTGATCTATGCACTGCAGCAGCACGTCCCAGAGTTTGTGGAGCTGCTCAAGTACTTCTTCCCAACGGAGACAAATGGAGAGTGAGTTCCCACACACCGTTGGACATTGTCAGTGACATTTTTTAATTAATCCTTGTGGCTACATTACATCCTGTAAAGATCATTGTATCTTGTGCTGGTAGTCAGTAGGCCTCTGCGGTAAAATGAAGTCCCCCCCCCCCCTGTGCTTTAGAACCTGCAACTTTATAGATTATGGACCAATGAAAGCCCAAAAGGTGATCTTTGGAGCAGGGGACTGCTACTTCTCTGACTGTGCTTTAGGCCCAGGGTCTCCCATCCCAGTCCTCAGGGACCCATGGTTGGTCCATGTTTCTGCTCCCTCCCAACTCTCTGCTGGTCAGTCCACATTTTTGCTCCCTCACAGCTCCTTACCAACAGCTGGGAGGGAGGCGAAAACGTGGACTGTCTGGGGGCTCCCCAAGGATTGGGCTAAGAAGAACCCATTGTTATTTCGTGTTTAATGATGAAGTATTCCTGGGAGGATTTAAGAGGGAGTGGATTTTCTGTGTGTGATCTGAAAACGAGTGTACGTGCCCCTATGACAGGTTCCTGAAGGGGCTTCCTGTGAGTTCTGTTACACTGTCTGAGGACCTCACAAAGGCTATTGGAATGGAGCCGCTTCCCGGAGGAATCAGTTACATCATCAGCACCAAGGTGGGAAACACTGCCCTGTGTGTCCTTGATCCTGATTGTGTGCCGTGATTTTAAGGCTGTGCATGGTGATCCCCTTTAAAGTCTCCCCCAAACGACCACTGCACAGTTATAACACATATACTACAAGTGCTATGCTAACATCCAGCACTGAGTAAAGCCTCCCATGTCCCGTTCAGGTCGGCCCAGGTCCTCGGGTACTGGATGACCCAAGCCTTCATTTGCTGGGACCTGGTGGGATGATCAAGGTGAATGTGTGACCAAGGATCAGCACCCAACAGCTCAGAGGCCTCCAGAAATACGGAACCTGGAGATCAGGGAACATTCTGGAGGGAAAAATTGCAGTTACTATTCACATAAACATTAAACCATGCTCATATTTTTCAGTCCTGTTTGTATTGGGGAAACAAACTTCTACCCCTAAATGTCTGAGATAATCTGAAATCTGTTGTAATTAACCTCTGAAATGTATGCTTGTACAGATGGGTTTGCAAACATTTTAATACAATTTGATCTACTGAAGTGTAATTTTTTTTCACGGTAACACTTTGAGTACTTTCTCTTCTGCGTTTTATTTGTTTGTTTCTGTATTTTCTTGTCTACCGATGCAAAATGAATCAATCCATCAGTTATCCAACCTCTGAGCAGGATTGCAGAGGTTTGGAGCCTGTTCTGTGTAGAATAAATCCTGGGTGGGATGTTAGGCCATGGCAGGGCACCCACATCACACCCACATCACACACACAGACATGTATTATAGACAATTTAGAGATAGGAATTACCCTAACCACATGTCTTGGGTCTATAGAAGGAAACCAGATTATCCAGAGGAAACCCACAAAACAGGAGGTGATCATGTACTCCACAAATACAGACTGAAACCTCAAACCATGGAGGTGTGAGCTAGATGTGGACCACCCACTGAGTGACCCCAGAAAATTTATACTTACCGAATATTTACAACTTTAAAATGCTTAACAGGTATAAGAAAATGTACACCGCACATGTACAAAATAATAGTGTTCAATTGTTTTTTTTTTTTTTTTAAACATTTTAATGTACAGGAACCAGGTGGCATGGTGGTGCAGTGGTTAGCACTGTTGCTCACACCTCTGGGACCTGCGTTCGAGTCTCTGCCTGGGTTCCATGTGTGTGGAGTTTGCATGTTCTCCCTGTGTCGTCATGGGGTTTCCTCTGGGTACTCCGGTTTCCCCCCACAGTCCAAAGACATACTGAGGCTGATTGGAGTTACCATTGCTTCCGAGATAGGCTCCGGACCCCCCGCGACCCAGTCGGATAAGCGGGTGTAGGTAATGGATGGATGGATGTACGGGAACGATAAAACCCTATATTTAGTCACTCCAGCGACTGAAAATCATGTAATAATAATAATGTAAACTTAAAAACAAACAAAATAGCCCTGCGCCACGTTTATGAGATTTCCTGTATCTTTGCGGTGTTTTCAGTAAAACTTAAAAAGCACCCCACAGCACCTCGAGAAAGGGACCGTGAAAAAAGCCGGAAGTGACGCTAGGGCGGGGGTGAGATAAGGTCACGCCCACTTGAGCCTGTTGGATATATATACAGCGCTTTCAGCGGCGGTCTCGCCTGGGGATTCCTGCTTAAGGTTAAAGAGCTTCGTCCCGGTGTCGGATCGGCCACTATGGGCAAAATAGAGTGGGCTATGTGGGCCAATGAGCAAGCTCTGGCCTCCGGACTCAGTAAGTAACAACCCTATTTTATCCGCCAGTTTACTTGCTTTAAAAATTTAAACTTTTAAAACTTAAAAATTGCAGTCAATCTACCTCATTTGTGGATAAATGCGGTATTTATAGATAGTTTATTTTGTTACATCCACCTAGATAGAAATTGGATTTTTTGCTCTTTCAGTTTAATTTTTCTGTTTCATGATTTCGAAATATGTTTTGCAAAACAATCCAAAGACAGTATCACATTATTATGAACGTATAAAGCATCGAAACACTTCTTCATGTTTACTTTTCACTTTCCTTTTGGACAGGAAAAATTCTTAATTCGTGTTTTACTTGAAACTCTAACCCCACCGGTGTGTCCTCTTCTCCACTTCTCTCTTTCAGTTCTTCTTACCGGCGGCATCGTAGGGGTTGCCGGACAGTTCAGGAACTGGCAGTTTGCGGCTTACGGAATGTATCCTTTCATTTGCGTCTAAATATCAGCGGCCACTCAAATAATATATATGTGTATATGTATGTCGATAACGGGATTTTAAAATACACAATAGTAGTGATTAGTAATAAACTTAATTATTATTAATGATAAAATAACACACGAAGGTGTATCTGCTGTAGACTTTATGTATAAGTCGTTGGTTGATCAAAAAAAAAATCTTTATTTTAACGTTCGCTTTTGTCTAATGCAATGCACAAGTGAGGCAAATAGCACATGTTTATGCAGCCCTCCAAATGCTGACAAACTTTCGGAAGCTGTTTCCTTGTTCTTTTTTACGTTTTGGTGAACCCAGATCATAAACGGGAGCTGTCTGGGCTGCCATTTGTGGCTTGTTTTGACTAATCCTGTGAGAATTCCTCTTTCCATTATGTGAAGAATATCTGCGCCGTTAGCATTCGGACACATACTGATTATGGGAGTATGTATTATTAGGGAGTCATAGTGAACCGGCCCTTGTTGTAATACTAAGTACAGCATGATCTGCTCGTAAAGCTGCACCGGCCTGAGTCGATTTTGTGCGGATTTTAGTGTGTCTGCAGCAGATGGGGAGAGCATTTCAGTCTATGGAGCGAAGGGTTTGGCTCAGGAGGGCCCTGAGGGCATGTGTGAAGCTGGGAAGGGCCACACAGTCCGGGTCTGAGTCTTTAACCCCAATCGCAGTGCTGCAGGGGTATTCATCTGCCTACTGGAATATCCGCGGGGCTGCAAGGCCAACGGCAACGGAGTGCAGCGCCCGTGAGTAACATGAGTGCACCGAAATACCAGTGAATGTAAAAGGTGTTGTGATAAGGTCTCCTTTCTACTGTTGGCTCGTTTTCAGGAATTTACTACGCATAGTCTGCCACAAATCTGTTTCAGTTCTACATATTTCCAAACTTTTTGGTAAATATTTTAAAATGTTGTTGTTAGTAATTAGTGTATACAAATAAAATATTTTCCTTGATGGTACGAGATTATATTCAGGTTTTAACCTTCTTTTGGATCTTTTAATATACATGTTATTTATGGTGCTTGTAATACCATATATTACCACAATTGTATATGTATTGTATACTCAGTGCACTTGAATGGTCTTTGCTGCTTGTTGAAAAATCACCTTTTTAAATTGCACTGATTTATATCACACTGATTTTATGTATCTGTACTTCAGTACTATGAAGTCTGACATTGATAATTTAGTGAATTTGAATTAAAATTGATTGGGTTTTTTTAAATGTTCATTTTAACCCCCTTATCACCATGTGCTGAGATAATATACAGTGTCAGTATCAGCCAGAACAGATGTGGCATAATTGTGAGTGTTTTGCTTAGGGGTCAGTACTGCCTGACAGTTTGTGTGAAGGCCTTTGGTCCACTGACAAGAAGTTACTACGTCAGGGCGCTACTCCATGCTGCGTAAGTCTGTCATGGTGGCTTGATTCTACTCACTGTACTCCTGAACTTCCTTATTCTTGTGCTCCTGGTTTAAAATACTCGTGTGTCACAAAGCTCGTGCTCTTTTGTCTTGGAAACTTTCATCAGGAACTGCTTATCCTGAAGTGCACATTGTGAAATGTCATTTGTAATAAAGTCTGGATCTACACTCTGTGTACCTATTGTGGTTCACTCTTTTCTCCTCATTTACTTCCTTGTCCACGCCCATTCCCGTAAATTAGGTTTTTTTTGTATTGATGCACAGCATCACCACAACTCTCCATAGAGCTCATGGTTTTCCAGTTTAGTTGTTTTACGGCAGTGTACGACTGAGGGTTGAACCTAAAAGAACATCACAAATCCTTCCTTTGCGATGCTCTATCAGTGCTTTATAAATCCAGTGTAGATTCCTTCGGTTCGAAGCAAATTGTGACAATGTGAAATCTGAGATGATTCTTGTGAACGCTGTTTGTGCCCACAGACTCTGTGTTCCAGGCGCTTTCATTCTCTGCACTGTTCTGGGCTGTGTTTGCTTAGCCATCGCCAGCATCATCTACCTCTTGGTGAGTGCCCCCCACTACTACTAATCATGACAGGCACTACTAATCATGACATGCCATGTCTAATTCAGAGCCTACAAACCTAAAAACATTTGTCCCATATCTTAAAAAAATGAATTATGATGATAAAATGTTTCCTTGCACCTGATGTATTAATTCTAAATCTTTGTGTGAAGACCATCTTTTCTCTTTAGTTATCTACCTTAGCTATGAACAGCACCTACATAAATGACAATGCCATGGAACTGATGGGATCACGATAGCGAATGACGTGGGAGGCAGCCGCATAATTAAGCATAAGTCCCCATTATTCACCAGGCTGCTGTCCGCGGTGAGCAGTGGATACCCATCCTTCCACGGGGAGAACCCCGGGAAAAACCAGGGGAAAGTATTAAGGAGCCCCCGCAGAACCCTCCTCCTCGTCCGCCAGCAGAGATGCGCAGGAAGCGTGCGGAGGACATGGAGGGAGCCGCATACACCAACCCCATGCCAGTCATGTCCAATGAGTACTGAGTGCCCCTCCCCCATCTCAGATCAAGGAAGTACTGATGCTTTATGTCTGCTGCAGTTGATTTTTTCTCATTCCGTGTTTCATTCTACTTCTGTTACAATTTGATTCCCGAAACCAATCAGGAGTATTCAGCTGAGAATTTTGTGACAGAGATGGTGTTTTTTTGAATACTTAATAGTTTGGTACTTCATCCTGGAAGAACCTGTGTGATCAACAGTCCTGGCTCCATGTGGGGTACCAGGGGACCCCAGAATGGCCCACCCAGTCACGAGTCACTGATAATTGTAGAAAGGGACAAAGAACGCCTGCCCAATATCAGACAAGGAGTTGGGCTTAGAAGTAATCCTGTTCTTGGTTTTATTAAGTTTTATATAAATGTGCAAAGAACACAATATAATAAATGAGTATTAATGACTGCAACAGTTAGTATATAAAACTTTCGTATATACATGTTTATTCTATGACGGTTTATTTTTCTGTTTTTATATTGTGAAATAAAGAATACACTATAACTAAAGCTTGCCTTTACGGCCTCTGTTTCTTTGTGAGGGCTAAGAAGGGGAAACGGTCCTTTCTCTTAAGAAACGCTTGGTTTGCCTTTCACAAGGTGATCGCTACAACTCGCCGCACGGCTCTACTTCAACGCAGTTGCAACACCGGGGAAATTTCTCTTCCCTCTGCGCCTTCTCGTTGCACACAGATGTTTCTTTATAGCGTGTAGAAAGTCATGTGGCTCCCATTAGTTTGCTTTTTGTTGTTTAAAACAGGTGCACGTTTTATCTAAGAATACTGTACCAGATTAAGCTCTAAAACCTTAAACCGTTTCTGTTGTACAGGTTAGATCAACCATCGGGCCACAATTGAAAAACAATCATACTCCCTTACTTTTGTTTTTAAACTTGAACTTTGGTAGGTGCTTTGAAATTTCCCAGTTTTTTTTATTACTACTAGGTAACCATATTCATTTAAAAACATTACTTTAAGAACACAGTAAAGTTTCCGGGATGACGTGTCGAATGTAAATAAACTTAAATCCCTATCTGCTTCCTCGAACGATTCTTGAAACGATTCCATAATGAGATCTCCGAAATACAGAATAAATGTTAAATGTCTATTCACTTCTGTAACATCAACACTTTAAATATTAACTGTATTAATATATACTATTGTGAAAATTCTCACCAGACAAATAATTAAGACAACATTAAAATGAGTGTTGCTGCTTTAGAATAAAACTTGCAGCATCACCACGTGGTAGACTGCGCATACTACAGCATATAAATAAGGAGACGCGACAACACGCAAAACTTTGTATGACACTCAATACGATCCGTATGGATGTGAAGTCACTTCCTTGCGACCTGTCGTCACTTCCTCCAAAGCACCCAATGAGAATAGCGTACCCTACTGTGTTATGATTGTAGGTACCGCAGAACGCCACCTTGTCTGTATCGTCTGGAGTGCGCTGCTATCTGCTTCCTTCTGTGACGATGTCCAGTCGTGCTCTTCGGAGGCTGCGAGGAAAACAGCGGGGTCAAGAGGCTATAGATCCATGCGATCTGCGTATCGAGGACGGAGCTGAAACTCTGGAGTTAGGGGAGCAGGATGAGGCTTTGGAAGAAGGTGTTCTAGAGACGGCAAAGAATAGCAGTAGGAAACCCAAGAAAAATAAAGCACAGAAAAATCTGATCAACATATACGAACTGGTAAAGTATTTATCTAACTTGAGAAAGAGTTGTCATATTGACTATATTTGGTCTGCATACACGGCCTTTGATCGCTACTTGGTTATCACGTGACCCTAACTAAACGACAGGATACTGAAATTAAGCTCAGTCGCTTGGTTTTCTTGATATATGCTAACATGTTGTAACCTAACTGCGCCTAATATGCAGATATGCGACGCAGAGAACGACACGGAGAAATGTCTGACAGATGAAGAAACTGGTGCCAGGATAGAGGGTAAGAGTGACAGTGGGCACAACGAGAAGGAATGCCCACTAGGGGACACGTGCACGGAAAGGGTAAGGAGACCGTCGTAGTGCTGCTTACAGCAAACTAAACCTTTCTCGTTTTTAAACAATTTCCGGTGAATTTCATGAAGTTTGGCTTAACTGTTTAGCTTAATTTTTGTATCACCAGGGGGTTGTTATTATTTTTATCGTGTGACGTCTTCTTACAGTTTACTCGCTTTGATCGACAGGCAAACGCTACTGAAAAAGCATGCAAGAAGAAGAAGAAAAAGAAGAAGAGAAAAGCAGCCACAGCAGAAGACACACAGGTTAATCCATATTTCCCAGGGCTCATTCCAAATATAGACTATCCTCAGGCTGCTGTCTGGCCACTGACGTATGACTCTGCTCTCGAATGGAAGCAGCTTTCAATATTTGGTGGAAGCAGGCTGTTATTGCATTTAATGATGTGTGACTTGTCAATACTGCGCGGTCTAGGTATGAAGAGCTTGTGAATTTGAGTTTGCCTCGATTTTGCTGGCTTAATTGTTAAATAATTATGCATATATTACTGGATAATGATAACAGAGTTTGTAGAGCAGTGTGTGCAGTAATCACTTAATATTCTGTTAAAACCTCGATAGCAGGAGATTCTTTGCTTTGACACTATATGTAGATTTAACTTACATGACTTTCAACAAGGGTCTCTATCTTGTTAAAAGGTGCAGAACTTGGACCACTGTGTTTAGCATCTCTATCGGTCTTCAGTAAGAATTCACTTTCACCTGTTCACAGCAAGAAGAGGTACCCAGGGAAGATCTGGATGCCTTACTGGAGACAATTGAGAGCACCAATGGTCTCTCCCATCATACTGGGACGTGTGGAAACTCAGACGGCCGGCCTGTGTTATATGTGGAGCACAGGTCTGTGAGTTTGAGCTGGTTTTGTATTTGTTCTCAGATGAAATAAAATGAGGGGCTTGGGGTCAGCCATTGATCCAAAGCCATGGGAATTTTTCAGATTTACCTTCACATGATTAAAACTGGAGAAAGTATAACCGTAATGTGCTGAATGATGTGCTGCCTTTTTGTGTATAATGGTGAGGCCGCAAAAAAGTTATTACATTTTAGCTGAACTAAAGTGAGTGGCACTGGGTTACACAGATTAGGAATATGTGCTAATGATCAGAAGGTTGTTGGGTCAAATCCCTTAGTTGGCAGAGTGATTTCAGTGTTGGCCTCTTCAGGAAGGGCCTTAACCCAAAATACTGATGCTGAGTGACCCTGCTCTCTAAGCTTTATTTGAATGTTGCCTTGAACAGAAGCATTTGCAAAATTAATGTAACACTCTGGCATGTCTGGACTCATGAAACTGCTTATTTCTTTGACAGTGTACCTGAAGTGTTCCTTCATGGACATCGTAGCTTATATATTTTACTTCTGTAGTGTAAGCTGCTCTATTGAAATGCCCCTTCACATCCCCTCCCCTCTTCAAAACCAGGAATCTGAATCCAGAAACAGAATTGAAAAGATATTTTGGTGCTCGTGCAGTACTGGGGGACCAAAGGTAGGCTCAACCACTGGTTTATACTGAGTATGATTATAGTCAGTCCCTGGCTACAGTAGTACCTGAGATTGACCAGCTGAGATATGAGGACCCTCTGCATTCTACTTCTCCTCTTTAGGCCGAGGGCAAGACAAAGACCGTTCCACCGCAGCACATGGATAACAGTGGCCAAAGATACCTGGCCTCGCTTCAGCAGACCAGGTGAGCAGCCCCCCGACTGTGTGCATAGAACCTCTGGCCGATCCGGCTCTGTTGCAAGGTCTCTTAGATGCCTCCTGCTGACATTCTCCAAAAATCTACAAGCATTGAATATTGTGGTTGCTTTTTAACACCCGAATGTTCGATCTGAATGTTTCCTCAACCCCTTATCCTAGTCAGGATTATGGGGGATGTGAAGTCTATGTCAGGAAGCTCAGGGAAAAATGCTGGGATGCACCTTGGATGGGATGCCAGTCCATCACAGGGCACAGAGCAGGGGACACCTTGGATGGGATGCCAGTCCATCACAGGGCACAGACATGCACATATTCTCGTTGAGAGTTCTGTGCTTGCAAGTGCTGTTTCTCTGGATATGTCTTAAAGGGCAGATCTAAAGGCCCTGCTCAGTGGTTGCTTTGATATGAAATCTAAGACCTCCACACACTGTTGAGAACCTTGCAGCATCAAAGGTGCTATTCAGGCTGGCTGCAAAAGCCCCCGCTGGGGGATCCTTTGGGATGTTCCTCTGGGGCCAAGGTGACCTTGTAGAAGTGCATGGTTTTGTAAGTGAGAAGTGAATACGCACGTGACTTGTTAGGCATCAGATGATTTCTGGGGACTAGCAGGTCATATAGATCTTTCTTCTTTTTTTTTTTATTCATGCTGCATTTAACCTTTACACAGCCGAGGCTTTGTGTCCTTTGGTGAACTTTTGTGGCTGTATCTTATTTGTCCTTAGGGATCTCCATGACTCTTCTGGAGTCCAGGGGTGGCTTGCAGCATTTTGCCTTTGTGCACAACCGAGACTACCAGCAAGTCCAATTCAAGTTCTTGGATGCAGTCGAGTCCATGGACCCTAACAACATTGTGGTGGGTGTGGCTAATACTGGGAGGTGTGGCTAATACTGGGAGGGTGTGGCTTATGTGGGGTGGGTCAGCTGTGGAGGTGGCTGGTTCTTGGGGGGTGTTGGGGGAGGGGTTATGGTTTGGCCACAGTCTTAGTGCTCTGTGTGTGTTTCTCCTTCTCAGGCTCTCTTGCAGGTTAACCCCTACCACGTTGACTCCCTGCTGCAGCTCTCTGATGTTTGCCGCATTCAGGAGGACCAGGAGATGGCCAGGGACCTGGTTGGTGAGTGGACCCTTGGCTGCCTTAGCTGCATTCTTCTGGCTGTGAGACATTAGAAGCTAAACATGGGCACATATCCGGAACCAGAATCCCAGGCTAGATGTTAAGCTTAGTTGGCGTTACTGACTACAGAGCCTCTCATAAGAGCAAATTAATTCGTTAAGGCCAGCTGAGTTCAGTAATATTGTTGGAGGGCTACAAAGAATTTCCCACAGCTCTCTAATGCCTAATTAAAACTTTCACCTTGCATGGAAGCATTGAACTACGTAACACCTAACATCTGGGAATGATTCACATAACAAAGCAGAGGAGAAGAGACCATTATTCCAGTTGTTAATCATTGGATTTAATTAATGAAATGTGCGGATCCCAAGTCCTTCCAAATCTGGAGCTGGCTGACTTAAGCCTTGCTGTCTTTCTGCAGTAAACCTAAAGGGCCAGTTTTCCGAACAAGGATTAAGACTAGTCTTGGACTAAATTGCCGTTTCAGTGGAGATTCACCATTGTAACTCAAAGCTAGTCTAGGCTTAGGCTTAATCCTTGACTGGAAAACTGGCCAAAAATGTTTTGTGCTAAATGGGTCTTCCTGTGTGGTGGCAGTTACTAAATGGTATGAAGTCAAACTGCACACCAAGCCGTCATGCCCACTGCAGCTTATGTAGCTGAAAGAGCCAAGCTTGATGGCACAATGTCGGTAGAATATTACTGTAATTCACAGTAGTTTGAATTTACTTCACAACTCTGGGCTTCACAACTTTCTTGGGTGAATTCCCCAAACACCTCATTAATACAATTAAGCCTGGGCATTTAATGTCTGACCCCAATGTCACTGTACATTCAGCGTCTGCAGAAATCCCTTTGATTTGGCAAATTATGCTCAGTATCTTGCTCTGTGACCTAAATGGATTAACACAAATCAATGCACCAATAAGGTTTACAGATAGTAAAGTTAATCACCGTTCAAGCATCTGGAAAATGTAACTTGTGATGAATAGGTTTCGTTCTTTAAATGTTGGCTTGAGAGGTAGTGTCACATTTTGCCCTTAAATGTAGTGACGTGCACCTCTATGGTGAAGGGCTTTTAGCACAAATACAGCTACCTAATGTACTGTAATAAAGTTCTGGTTTTGGAAAAATTGCAATCAGTTATGTGTGTTACTGTATATGAACTGTATTTTTATTGTTTATTACAGTTTATTTGCAAAGCATTTAGCCTACCTGACATTTTGTCATCTTCAAAATAAAATATTTCAATAGGTAGTTTTATATTCAAACCTGAGTCTTGGAGCTCTGTGTATTCATTTGTTGGAGCAAGTTTGCTGTTTTTTTCCTGTGAATGGGTTCATGTTTAAATCTAATAAACAAATTACAAAAAGAGTCCAATGCTGAAAAGGTCAGTTTGTGGCGGAGTTTGTTTTCCAGCTACACAAGCCTGGTCTTGTGATTCTTTGTATCCAGTTATTTACGGCACATTCGCTGAGACGTGTTGAAGAGCATGATGGAGGTTTTCTAAGCTCTCCGACCACATTGCACTGCTGGTTTTTCTGCTCCTCTGCAAAATTAGCAGCGGAACAGTTCCACTGTCACCCACTGAATGCCTGTCAAAGGGGTCAAATGTCTTTCAGAAGCACCCGATACTGCTTTGCAGTGTACTGTTGGCTAGTGGCTTCAAAAGTTTGTGTCATTAAAATATTTTGGGCCTAAAAACCAGGAAGGGCACTCCAGCTGTACAGCTAAGGTCTGCTGGCCAGTCTTATGTGTGACGTTTGTGATCGTTTTATTTCAGAGCGGGCACTCTACAGCTTTGAGTGTGCCTTTCACCCTGTCTTCAGCCTGACGTCAGGAACCAGCAGGTTGGACTACCTTAGGCCTGAGAACAGGTGAGCACCGCCTCGGGCACGTGGTAATTCATTGGTGTTGCACTTGACCTAGGTCTCCTCATGGTAGCTCTTGGGTACCTGCTGTGGTGTCTATTTGTATTGCACTCTTAAGATCTTGTGTTGTTTGGTGGGTGGTCCTCGAATGTGTCTTGGACGTCCTGTTTCTGATAGACTCATGCAACCCGAATGGCACACGCCTAAATCCAAAATAACCTGCTGTGGGCCTAGTTTCACAGACCTCAGGGAGATGCCTGGTGGATCCCCAGTGTAGGGCTGCCTGCTGCCCTGTGGGTGTCTGTGGGTGGATGTCATCATCTTTGTGTCTTGTGGATTCTATAGGGCTTTTTATCTGGCCTTGTACAAACACATGATGTTTCTGGAGAAGAGAGGATGCCCCAGGACCGCGCTGGAATACTGCAAGCTGATTCTGAGGTGCGGGGTGTGCGGTGCGGGGTGTGGGGTGCGACGAGTCGTGGGACACGGGGCCAGATGAGGGGCCAGCTTCTTCTGCTTTGACAGCGATGCACATGTCGAGCATCAGTGTTTGATGATCTGCGGCGTCTATCGACGCCCCTTCCTACCCAGCCTGGACGCGGAGAACGACCCGCTCTGCATGCTGCTGCTGGTGGACTTCCTGTCCCTGCGCTCTCGGGAACACTCCTTCCTCATCCGGCTGTTCGAGGAATGGGAGGTGAGAGGCCGGGGGGGGGAGATGGCGAGCAGGGGCGCCGCTAGACACTTTGGACCCCATAAAAGCATATTGGGGCCCCAGTCCAATTATGCTAGGCCAGTTATATTCAAATAACAGGGGCCAAACGTGACCAAACATGAATGGCATTCGAGGCTATTGTTGTGATGCCCTATAACAGTGCATTGTGGGTATTTTTGTGACGTTCATCCAGGGGCACCGCAACCTGTCCCAGCTGCCCAACTTCACATTCTCAGTGGCCCTTGCCTACTACCACCAGAGCCTGCAGGATGACCTGGCTCTGGAGGAAGGCGCTCGCCTGAAGCACAAGGCTGACCAGCTGCTGCAGGATGCCCTCATTATGTTCCCTGGGGGTGAGTTTACATGTCGTGCCTACCACCACCGGGGGGCGCCCTCTGGCTTTCAGTGTTGATCAGCTGACAGCGCTTACGCTGGTAGACTTGTCTTGTTTTCCCAGTCCCTACACCGCTGTCCTGGCCTTTCTCAGTCTGTTTAGGAGGCTGGTAGGGCGGTTTTGTCATACCTTAAATCTCTCTTGCAGTGAACCAGAGCAAAGGGGTAGGATAATGCGACTGTAGCTCACCCGTGTCATTTTAATATCCCATAATTTCATGATACGCTGATTCATTTGGCCTTTATGTGTGGCTGAGTGTTAGAACCTGAAAGCAAACGTGTACATACCTATGGTTGTGGGGTTGTAGTCCAGTCCTGCTCTTTCTGGGCTCAGTTCAGGCCTCTGCTCAGATTACTTTGCATTCTTGCTTTGCCTGGAGCATCAGGCTACTGACCCAGTTTTTGAGCAGCTTTACCTGTCTGTTGTACAAACTGCTTGCAATTGGCAAGTCAAGTCAGCATTTACTTTTACCGCACATTTTAAAAACGGCTCCAGTAGACGAAGTGCTGTACAGTTTGACAAAAGCAAAAACACATCAAATGGAAAAAGGGGGAAAAAAAACGCATAACGTGGTACCATAATGCAAAACCAAATCTGATACAGAAATAGATTAAAACAGGAAAAAATCAAATGTAATAAGTGAATGCATAAATTGATAATATAGTATAAATTTAAAGAAAAAAAAAAATAAAACAACAGATGCAGGGTAGGATAATGCATAAAATGTCTTTTAAGGTTAGTTTGAAATGATCTATAGAGGAAGCAGACCTGATACACGGGAAGACTTTCAAGGTCTGGTACTGAAAAGGCTCAACCCCCTTTGTTTATAAATGTGTTCATGGAACAAATAAAAGTATCTAATCAACTACAGTAGTCCAATCACAGAGAAATAAAAGCATGACTAAAATCGATTCATTCTGGTCCCATAGTTCCAGTAACTTGGATTACTGGCTTCTATACTCTGGGTGTCAGTGCTGTTCCTCAGTGCTTCGTTTTGACCCCCAGACTTACTCCACGGTTCTCGTTGCCATTCCTTGGTTCCCTCAGGGACACTAGCAGTGCAAATGCTCCAGGTGTGTTAATGGACGGCGCCACGCATCTCGCCCCCCCCGCCCGGGAGCTGACTGTACGTGCTTCTCCTCTCCACAGTGCTGATGCCTCTCCTCGACCTCTGCTCCGTTCAGCCCGACGCCGCCGTGTCTTCCCACGCCTTCTTTGGCCCCAAAAGCCAATATAGGTAGAGTAAGATGGGAGGGGGTCTCCCTCGAAGCTTCAGCTCTGAACCTCCAAGTTAACCTGGGCCAGATATTTTAAAATTGCAGCCAGGAAGTGAGGTTTCTTAGACATTACGCTGCCCTCTTATGCAATGTATGTAACCTAAACAAATTTGGTGGGAAAAAAAATCCAATATACTGATGGTATATCGAATTGTGCAGAGTCACAGTTATTCCACTGGGCAGTTCCCACTTGTCCATTAACGGGGGGGGGGGGGGGGGGGGGGGGGGGGGGGG
>JABFEB020000008.1:9997687-10016285 GCA_019775895.2 Stomatorhinus ivindoensis | reverse complement strand
CTCCACACACTGCTGCCCTCCCATCTACACCTGATTACCCCCACAAGCTCCACCCACTTCTGCCCTCCCATCTCCCCCTGATTAGACCCCACAACCTCCACACACTGCTGCCCTCCCATATCCCCCTGATTAGATCCCACAACCTCCACACACTGCTGCCCTCCCATCTCCCCCTGATTAGACCCCACAACCTCCATACACTGCTGCCCTCCCATATCCCCCTGATTAGACCCCACAACCTCCACACACGGCTGCCCTCCCATATCCCCCTGATTAGATCCCACAACCTCCACACACTGCCGCCCTCCCTTATCCCACACAGGTGTTTAGTTCTATAATCAGTTTGCTTCATGGTGTTAATTCACTCTCAAAATGTGCAGAATGACTGAATTTTACGGATCCCTGAGGTGAAAAGACAGTAAACTGCTCTACTTACCAAATCTCTGCCAGAATTCTGCATTCATTGCCTGAAATAAAGGAAGTACAAGGATGATTTTATTTGGCTTCTTAAGTGTCTCCTCAATGAAGATGGTGGGATGGTGATACAGAAATTGTACTTGTTTTGGCCTGAAGGGGGCGTTCCCAGTGAGGCTCGACAGTGTGACTATACGGGTCAGTACTACTGCAGCAGCTGTCACTGGAATGACTCAGCCACCATCCCTGCGCGTGTCATCCACAACTGGGAGTTTGAGCCACGCAAGGTGGGCAGACCACCTATCCTGAGCTTGTTTCACCCTGCTGTTCACTCTGTCAGGGTGACGTCATGCAGCCACACGTGTTTCTGCCTTCTGCTCTTATGCTTGTAGGACCTATACTTTCCGATTGACTCCTGCAGTATATTTAGGAGCATTGTGGTCAGATTGCTGGGCCGATGCACTGTAAGATTGGATCAGCAGTCTTGTGCACTGCAGCTTGGCTGTGAAGATGTGCATGTGCACTACGATGTGCACTAGCTGAACAGAGTTACCTGATCGCGGTCTTCTGTCATCCAGGTGTGCCGTTCATCAATGCGCTACCTAACCCTCATGATCTCCAGGCCAGTCCTGAAGCTTCGTGAAGTTAACCCCCTGCTCTTCAACTTTGTGGAGGAACTAGTGGAGATCAGGGTAGGTCCTGCAGACATTGCCACGCAGTTTTTTGGGTGAAAGGGTTACCAGTTTCATGGTAAACCGTGGGTATAATTTCCAACAGTTTCACATTTGAAATATCATTAAAGCCACGGTTGACTACTGCTTTTTGAAAAAGTCACGTTAAGTTCTGTGCTGCATCAACCAAAGTTAAGTCTCCTAGACGCAGGTACGCAGGTGGAATTTGGTGAAACGCTTTCAGTGTGTGTCTGTGTACTTTTTGAACATTTTCAGCACATTTTAACAGTACCCTGAGGATACTGATAACTGATCATTTTGGTTACTATAATTGTGATATTAAATTTAAATGCTGTTTCACCTCTACACGTTTTACTGTTTTAAAAATACAATTTCAGCTTTAGCGCAGTTTTACTACATGCTGGGTATTATTTATGAATGACTGCAATAAGCTGAGATCTACAATGGCCAGCCTACTAATCAATATTCCATTTCTCACTGGTTCCAAGTAGCACTAGTCTGGAATTTGTAAATGGCTTCAGTGTGACCCCCGGAGGGGCCATTTTGGCTGGAGGGTGGGGCTGCAGTTGTCAGCCTTTGCTGATGGAGCTCTGCCTGGTCCCCCACAGAAACTGCGGCAGGACATCCTGTTAATGAAGCCCTACTTTATCACATGCAAGGAGGCCATGGAGGCCAGACTGCTACTGCAGGTCAGTGCTGTTTGGAAGCGTACCGGTCTGGTACCTGTGTGTTAACAGTGTGACTGACCTTGTGCTGCTGTCCCCACCGCGCACCGTGAGCATCATCAGGGGCCATTCCTTATGCCAGCAACCATTTTTAAAAAGAAAAGTAAAGTCCAAGTCATTGTTTTTTGCTTTTGAAAATTGACTAGAGTGAGCGCCACCTGCTGGTGTTTCTGTTACAGGAATTCATTTAAAAAGTCATGTGATGATTCAGCAAAAAATGTTTCAAAATCCACCTTATCTAGTGCTTTTATGTAGTGACCTCTTCATGTAATTGGGGATTTATAAAAATGAATAGTAGGGACTTTGCCTAGAGTAAAACAGCTCAGATGAACCTCTATCAATCATTGTCTAGTTCAGGGGTCACCAGCATGGTGCCCGTGGTCACCAGGACGTCCCCAAGGACCACATGAGTCGCCCGCGGACCTGTTCTAAAAATAGCACAACTCACCAGTGAGCAATGACTAAAATTTAATTTTATCCTGTTGCTATTCATCTATTTGCATTTATATAGATTTGAAAATAATATCTTAAAAAAGAACCTTTAAAACATGTTTAGTGTACATGAAGTTTAGATAAGTTTAGGAGGCGTTTCAGACTGATAGCCCTTTGTATGACTCAGTATCCGTGAAGTAGCTCAGTTTCAAAAAGGTCTAGTTCTAAAATTCGCCCCCTGCTGGCCATCAGAACAATTACAAAAATGTTTTTTAAATCCTATGAAAGGATTACTATTTATACTATAAGATGATTCAGGCCTGTAGCTGTCTACTGAAACACCTTTTAAATTGTGGTATATCTGAGGATGTGGTCCATTTCCTCCAGAGCTTCTTCCCGGTCCTCCCAGCTGCACATCACCCAGACTCCAGTAATGCCATTCACAAAAGGATGTGCACACAGCTCTGCCATATCGCTGCTGTGCGCTCACCTCAACCCTTTTCCCACCGTAGCTTCAAGACCGGCAGCACTTTGTGGAGAACGATGACATGTACTCCCTGCAGGACCTCATCGACATCTCCAGCGGCCGGCTAAGCTGCTCCCTCACTGAGATCCACACCACCTTCGCTAAGCACATAAAACTGGACTGCGAGGTGGGGGCTGTGCTTATTTTGGGGGAGGGTGAAGGGCAGCATTCTACACTGCACTGCCCTGCTCAGTCACAGTGCAGGGTTTCAGTCACTTTCCTCTGTCCTGTTCCCTCTCTCAGAGATGCCAGGCCAAGGGTTTCGTGTGTGAGCTTTGCAAGGAGGGAGATGTGCTTTTCCCTTTCGACAGCCACACGTCGGTGTGCCACGACTGCTCTGCGGTATTCCACAGGTCAGGGACCCCTGCCCCACCCATTCTTTCAGCCTGGCTGCCTTGTTCTTACCCATCTTTGCCTACTTCTAAAACTTTAACGAGTGTGATCTTATTGGCTGTTTAACAGTTTGTCACTGTCAAATACGTTAAATGTTTTACTTTCAAAGGGTTATTGCAGTTTAATGGGCACATGACAATTATCAAAAGAGTGTTCATGATTTATATCTGTGTTTTTTTGTCTTGTAGGGATTGTTACTATGACAACTCCACTACATGCCCACGATGCACTAGGATGACAGAGCGCAAACAAGACCTGCCGGACGAGCAGGACGCCAGCTCTTAAACCCAAGTCTGGCGGTCAGACAGGCATTGGATCCCACTGGTGGCTGGTGTAAGGTGCCTTCTGAGATTGGTTCGCTGGTGTAAGGTGCCTTCTGAGATTGGTTCGCTACAAATAGCAAGAGCCCACTGTTCATCCATATCTTTCCATTTCTTGGTTGGTCGGCACGGGTTTACAACTGTGTTGCGCTCCATGCGCAGCATCTGCCGGCAGCACAGGATGGAAGAGGGAAATTGTTAAGCAGTAAACAAGTGTCCCCATTTGCATAGCAAACACTGTGAACAGGGCCACATTAGCTCTGTGCATGTTGTGTTGCTGTTTTGATTGCATACGTACAGCTTTTATCCGTACTGGGGTTATAAATGTGGTTATCGTTTACTGCAAAGTCAAATACTTGCATCCTGATTTAACTTTTGTACAGTAACAACTAAATATTGTGTTCTGTTCAGCTGGTTCCATATAGCCCATATTCTGAAGCCATTTCATAACACTAAAATGGCAGGAATCAACACTGTGTTTTATCTAAAGGTAATTACATTACTGTTTTGTTTTCTGAAGTATTGGTCTCTGTGGGGTGCAAAGCCAACCAGTTATAACTAGTTAGCGACATACAAAGTTTTGTGCCGTACCACGTAATGCCTCGGATTAGAGCTGTGCAGGTGCGTTGTGCAGTCGTGGTGTACAAGTGTAATGATTCACATTAGTGATGAAGTTAAAAATATTGAAGCATTATATAAAAAGGAGTATACAGTATACAGCCTCCAGTGTAAAGATTTCTGACTGTAACCGAAGTTTACAATTCCTCATTCTGCTAAGAGGTCTCATTATGGATGTGCTGTGTGTGTCTGTGCGTCTTAAAGTGGACATTATCGATATTAACAATCGTGATTTTAACCTTTATTGTGAGCCTGCATGCTTCGTGGAAGTAAAGCACATTCAATGGGGTAAAATCGCAGCTTATTTATGTCTTCACATGATGCATACGTCCATTTTTTATAAACCCGGCAACAGAAGAGACACTGTATTAAATATCACTTAAAGATTTTACATATTTGCCAAGTTGTTTCAGCCTCCTTTTGAAATGATAAACCTACATATTTTAAAAGGATCAGTCTTACAGGTCTGTTGGTGTTTTCTGTAATTGAAACATTCTGCAGTAAATATGTACAGTTAATTTATTAATGTATGTAAATATTATGCATGAATAAAATTCTAATAATGTGTTATATTTAAATGTGCAAAGGTGATTGCATAAATTCAGCTTCTGTTGCACAGTTTTGTAGTTATTTTAGATGGCAAAAATAGATGTAATTCAGAGCAAGGTAGATAACCAATGCTGGGACTCGCCATTTGCCATACTAGGCAGTTTCTCGATAGGCCGGTGTTCCGGGCAATTCAGTTTCCCTATGTTTCCGTCGCGCGCTGATTTGTGCACGGTTTTGCTGTTGTTGTCATATCTTTTTACGAAGCTCTTGAGGTAAACAAGCCATATATTTTAAAACATCACATGCCTTTTCGATGTCTTTTGTTTTTACAGATAATAAATGAAAGTAATTCGCTGGATAGAGATATTTCTTGATGAAAACGCTACAGTATTGCTTATGAGTATATTATGCATGATGATCTACTGTATTCACATGTAATAATGTTTATGAGTGACTTTCAGACATCTCACATTCATATTTGCCTAAATGTTAGGAGAAACATTATTTCCTGACATTCAGGATATTTGGTTCAACCCTGTTAAAACAGGTATACGGCTAGTCTGGGCCTCGGTACTAATAACAATACAGTATATTAACATGTAATAATGTACCTGAGTGATTTTCAGACATTTTACATACCTCTTTGCTTTAATATTAGGGGAAACCGAATTGCCCGGAACACCGACATATCAAAATACAGTTGCATTTGCAGGTAATTAATTAATCTTCCTTTCCAACGGTTACTTTTTATTCCTAATTTTCATTAAATTAGGCATACCCATCTTCCAAACATTTGAGGGTCATAGAAGGGTTTGGAACCTGTCCCAGCAAGGGAGCACATCAGTTAAACGCAGAGCAAAACATGCACATACTTGGGCAAAGAACATAGGATCTCCACACAAGTGAAACGGGTGGGATTTGAACTCTATGATGATAACGTTAGGACTAAAATGGCTATGTAGCACAAATGACGGTTTTGCAAGCATACGATGTATACGGTTCTTCATCCGACACTGTAGTCCTTTTAAATCAACGTCCACAAAATGTTCAGAGATATTTGTATTATAACACAAGCGGGATGGGAAATTAAGTCGGTTACTCCCCTAAAGCGAGTACCTTAGACGGAGGGCGAGTACAAAACACCGCATATTAGTCCGCTGGTTAGTAAGAAATGCATGTCAGACGATATTTTTACTGAATTTGCCCAGTTAGCTAGTAGCAAAAATTCTTTAGTTTCACACCTGGATACCAATATAACCAATAATACGCGGGCTTTAGTACAATTATATATACATATTTGAAATCGCACGCACATTACTGTTATACTAGAAGATTAAATTGTAACACTATCCATCACATCGTTCAAATACAGTTTCCAAAGCTAAATTAGCTATGCCTAGCAGTAAGCGGCATAGAATGAGAATTGGGTGTATATATACATATTTACGGTATTCCTTGGCAACGTATTTGCAACATAAAGCAACAGGACCTGGCCCTCGCAGAAGCACGGCATGCCCTGTACTTTGCCTGAGTAAAAATATGTGTGCATTCAAATAGTTGTTATAAACCCTTGCCAACCTTAATAAAACATTCACGTTATCTGTAAGAAATAAAAAATTGAAGTCAGACTATGGGAAAAGTTAAAGTATCATTAAACTTTGAATAATATTTTTGAAGTTTCTTATCAGGCGCCGTGCTGAACAGTTCGTACACCTTTTAAACAAAAAATGACATTGAGCATGTTAGTCTGATGCAAAAGCGGGTTGTAGCAGAGAAGTTATTCCGCCGGCAGAAGAGCGGTTATAGTTAGGATGCTAGGGCTTATTTTAGCGGCTGGCCGGCCGTTAAGATGCGGAATGAGGATGTGGAGAGCGAGCAACACCGCGGTCACGGCCGGGACACTGCCCGCTGCTCTCAGAGTAAAGTTACTTTACATTGCGGTGTACATGGGCCACCTAGTTAACTTGATATGAAAACATTACTGATAAGCTGACAGTTCTGCAATGGTGAAAGAACTGTGTTTTCTCTTATTAATTCAGTTTAATATGTTATATATTAATCGTTGTTTGATTTATAGACAGAACAGAATATTGTTGTGCGCTGATCTGATTTAATAACTAAGTCTCCGCAATTTATCATACATTTATATGTCGTTGGTAATCTGTCAGTGCTGCACGTGTCATCAAGGTAACGTTTCTTCCAGCAGAACCTTGCTCTAAATAGAAGAAATATCTGGGGTACCTCTGGAGGTCCTTTTGCGTCACGAGTGTTCTGCTCTAACAAGTCACCTAAAGGTAATACCTTAGCAAGCACGGTGAAGTTACTGTGTGTTGGTCTAAACCCTTTCACCAAAGCACCAGAATATGGTTTGTGCTTTTATCTTCTTGATTACATTCCAATTTAGCTTAATGGAGGTCTTCAGTAGTCATGGGAGATTTGTCCATCTTTTAACTGCCCATCTTGGTCAGGGTTGCCTGGATACCATCCTCCAGCTGAGCACTATCCATCACAGGCCACATACACATGCAGTCATACTCCCATGAATAGTTGAAAGACATCTGTGAGAATATCTGTATGTTCCTGGACTGGGGGAGGAAACTGGAGTAACACAAAGAGAACATAGCAGAGGAGGGACTCAAGCCCCCAACTCTCATGGTGTGAGGTAGCATTACTACTCACTGGGCCATCCTGCCACCCAGTCATGGTGGTTTTTTGTAGGATACGTGAATGGTATGCAAGTATTAATGGCGGTATCTTGGCAATGTCTGGTAGATGTGAAGTCCAAGGAAGCAGAAGGTGGTGGTAATGGAGAGGGGGCAGGTGGAAAAGGGAACAGAGGAGGCCGAAGGGAAGACAGTAAATGGTCTCGTTTTCAGAAGGTTTGTACCTACATCTGTGTCTGCTTCTTTTATATATAATCTTTTTTTAGTTTTACATAAATTATTGCTTCATCCACAAGTGGATACATTTTCCGTACAACCCTATTTAGATCTTGGAATTCGGAATAGGTACAGAACTGTTCACTGGTGGGAACGTGACCGGTGGAATTATACTGGGCAAGTTCTAGATGCCTGTAGACAAGGTGTACTTTTGACTTGGATTGGACTGGCAGCTCGTGGGATTAACATCTCTGTGTTTTTTTTTGAAGGGAGACTTTCCCTGGGATGAGAAGGATTTCCGCTACATGGCTATCGCAGTGGCAGGGATATCCTCCACTTTTCTGTACTTCTACTTTAGAGACGCGGGGAAAGAGATCTCCTGGAAGGAATTTGTACATTTCTACTTAGCCAGAGGATTGGTGAGAGTCCAACTGGAATATTCATTAATGAACACTGTGTTAATATTTAGGCAGTATATTAAGATGGATTGTTTTAATGTGTGTAATTTCTTTGAACAAATGTTTATCATAAATATGTAGGTTTAATTAAATTGCAGTAGAATATTTTGAGATGAATGCTAATTTTGTGCAGGTTGACCGACTGGAAGTTGTCAATAAGCAATATGTGCGAGTGATTCTGGCCTCAGGACGAAATGCCTCTGAAGCAGTAGGTACCCGCTTCCCCGCTTCCGCTTCTGGAAGCTGTCTTCAGGTGCTGTTTGTTTGCACTGTTTTTAAATGGTGCATTCATTCATATCTTCATTAGGGGTATTACAGTTCATAAATTTCATGGGTTGGTGAAATTTTGGTACAGCAAGGAAAACCAAATTTGTTTTGAAATTATCTGTCATTAAAACTACAAACAAAAACAGAGTTATATAGTAACAGCTATGACTGCATCTTTAAAACCTGTGTTCTCCCGAACTGAACATGGTCGCTTATCTGTAGCGATTAACACCCCTTAAATGTCACGAGAAACTAATTTGCAGAGGCTATTTCTGCATTGCAGTCGTATGCACTCTCAGATGATACTGATCCAAATGAGTTAGCATGTTGGATGCGTTTCCAACAACATGTCTGAGTTCGATGTAACAGAGCTGACAGACAGACTTGGTCTTAGCAACTGCTTTCTGTCCAGTCCTGGTGTAATTTATTGGGAAACCAAAATGTTCTCAAATAGTTTACTGTATCCAGCTTTAGCCATATCTAATTCACAGCAATAATTAGCATAATGTTTTTCATGTGGAACATATACTTTTGAACTTAAGATTCCACCCACATGAATCCTTCGTTTCATTGCGCGTATCAAAGAGAAAATGATGTAACCGAAACGACATGTGATGCATGCGTGTACCATTACAGCCCTACTCTTCATCCGATGTGATTTTTGGCAGTGACTGCATTTCTCACTGCTTCTTGTGTCGTGCCCAGAGCTATGCGTGGTTCAACATTGGCAGCGTGGACACATTTGAAAGGAACCTGGAGACGGCTCAACTGGAGATGGGCCTGGAGCCGTCGCACAGGGTGGCTGTGGTCTACAGTACCGAGAGTGACGGGTGAGGAGTTTTCTGGGCCTGGTTTGGTGGACAGTAATTTCTAATGATTAAGAAAGCAAATAGCCTTATCGTTTTGTGTTTTGTAACTTTTTGGGTTTGTTTGTGTTTAGTAGTATATTACTTATTTAGTACTATGCGATGATGTAATGAGAAACCCCTTTGATTTATTATTTGATAGGTACTCCAGCCGAACTAGTGTTATGATCACAATTCTTGCAAACAGAAGGTTCAGCTTTTCCACTTTCTCTTTATAGGTCTTTTTTGATGAGCATGATTCCCACCTTGCTGCTGATTGGCTTCTTCCTCTTCACATTACGGCAGGGGCCAATGGGAGGTGGGCGTGGGCGCAGGGGGGGTGGGCTTTTCAGCATGAGCGAGTCTACCGCTAAGATGATGAAGGACAGCGTCGACGTGAAGTTCAAAGACGTGGCTGGATGTGAGGAGGCCAAGCTGGAGATCCTTGAATTTGTCAACTTTCTGAAGAATCCTAAGCAGTACCAGGATCTGGGGGCTAAAATCCCAAAGGTACTGGAAGCTGTGGAGATCAGCAGAAGCCTTTATTTGTAGCGTTTGTTCTGTGGTCCAGCTCAGCTTGTCTTTGAGATTTCCTGGAAGTGGAGTGTTTTTATCTCGACACTGAATCAGTCTGCAGTCATTTTTAATGCATTTGTTGCGTTTGTCACGAAAACGTATTCATCCGGAACTTAGGGGTCTGGGAACCGAACCCTGAAATGAATCTGAAAAAGCCCCAAATAATTTGTTTAGTTTAGATGTTTGAGAACCTCGGGCAGATCGTCTCTGGGTTAAGCCTCCCAGAAACTCCCCTGCCATGAAATAACATTTTAGTAACCAATATAAACGAGTATTTACCGTGTGCTTATACCATGTGTCCATTAGGGGGCGGTGCTGTCTGGACCTCCAGGGACAGGAAAGACACTACTGGCTAAAGCCACCGCTGGGGAAGCCAACGTTCCCTTCATCACGGTCAACGGCTCTGAATTCCTGGAGATGTTTGTCGGTGTTGGACCTGCCAGGGTGAGTGTGGGTGACTGGGGGGCTCTGGGGGGCTCTGGTTAGGCGATGATGGACCGCGTCTGGAATACAGGCCACCAGGTACTGTAACAGCACTGAGAAGGGAGGCATCTCATCTCATTCTGACCTGAGATTTATTCATGAAGGATGTTAAACCTCAGTCACTTATAATCTTCTGCATTTTGAAGTGTTCTGGATACCTTTAAATAAACATGTGAACTGTATTTATTTGTGACTCTTTTAGTTTAACGGAATATTAATTTCAGAATTTTAATTATGAAATTTTTATGTGTCCTTGCAGCATAAAATTTAATTTTGCGCGCTGCTCTGGTTACGTTCACCAAGGTGCGAGACATGTTTGCCATGGCGCGGAAGCACGCCCCCTGCATCCTGTTCATCGACGAGATCGATGCTGTTGGCAGGAAGAGGGGGCGGGGCAACCTTGGGGGGCAGAGCGAGCAGGAGAACACCCTGAACCAGCTCCTGGTGGAGATGGATGGTATGTTTTGTGGTTGCGGGAAGTTGGGTAACACTGGCGCTGCAGGAATTTCCTTCAGATTTGTCGTTAGCGTTTCAAACACATGGTGATGTTCTCCTGAAAACTGTTTACTTCTAAAACAGGGATTGAGTGAGGCTGCAGAACAGGAGCAGTCCAGCCCTGATGTATTTTTGATGTTGGTGAGGATAGTTTTGTGTCATTCCAGGTTTTAACAGTAGCACTAATGTAGTAGTTTTGGCTGGAACCAACAGACCTGACATCCTGGATCCTGCCTTGATGAGACCTGGACGATTCGACCGTCAGATATATATAGGTGATGGTTTTTAAAGTTGTCTTTCTTACTCACTCACTGCACCGCTGGCAGGATAATGCAGTCTGAGGTCTGAGGACTGCCCGTGTTGTTTTCTCGAATGTTGTGAGAGACGCCTGTGCCTGTTGTAGTCCAAAGTGGTCTGCCAGAACGAGGTCCTCAGAGCTGGCGGAATACAAAGATCTGCTGTGCTGACATCAGTATTTAGGGGGAGTGACGGGATGACTTGTATGGAATTTGTTCTCGGTTAAACTCTTCTGTGAGTTTGGGAGTGTGCTGTAGAGGAGTGATGTGTCCCAATGTCTCCCAGGTCCACCTGACATCAAGGGCAGAGCTTCCATCTTCAAGGTTCACCTGCGTCCTCTCAAAGTGGACACCAGTATAGACAAGGATGGGCTGGCCAGGAAGCTGGCCGCCCTCAGCCCAGGCTTCACTGGTGAGTAGTGAGCCTTTAGGTGGTGCTGTGGCTTAGTTGGTTAAAGTGCCTGCCGAATAAACCGGTGGTTATGGGTTTGAATCCCAGCGGTGCCATGCATTGATGTTTAACTCTTTATATAGTGATACCTGATATTTATTAGCTTGTAGGGTAATTTTTTATGTCCCCATAATATAAATCTTAGTTTTATAAAAATCTGCGAATGCAATAAAAAACTAAGAATAGCCAAAAGTCTCGTATTTAGTTTGGTTACTTATGATGCAGGTTACGCCCGGGTAGGGGTTAGGGTTACATAGTTAGGTTGAGGAAGGGCCTTAAACCCAATAGCTCATGGGATGCTGCACACTGGCTGACACTGCGCCGTGAGCCCCAGACTTGCTGACACCTGTATATGAGTCTCTGTGTCTAATGGAGAGCAAGATGGGGTTTGTGAGAACCACCCGATTTTCCCATAAGGATGAATAAAGTATGTTGATTTCTGCAGCATGAGCCTCCTGCCTTCTGAGTTGCATGTTTCTTCGTCATCCTGGCCTTTGACCTCATCATCCGCGTCCCATTGTCTGTTGTCTTCGCCCCAGGAGCCGACATCGCTAACGTGTGCAACGAGGCAGCTCTGATCGCTGCCAGGCACCTCAGTCCGTCCATCAACGCGAAGCACTTCGAGCAGGCCATCGAGCGAGTCATTGGAGGTGAGGGCCCCCCCCACACTGAGGCAGCGGCAGGTGGCGTCACATCTGCTCCCGTGTCTGATGTTCAGCCATCTTTGGAGATGTGCTGGATGGGTATCATAGTGAAACCCATAAAACACCCTCTGTTCTACGCTTTACCACGGTAATCAGGCGTCATGCCGTTGGCTGCCTAGTGCTGCCTGATGTCTCAGAGGGGATTTGTTTCAGTGACCAGTCTTTCCACAATGGATAGATATTTGATGTATAGGTGCATAAACTGGAGTCCTGAAAGTATTCTGGTTAAATTTGGTTGTTCTACTTTGAGTTTTTCTTTTAGGGATATGAACCAATCATATCCTGGCTGCAGTGTGTCTTCCTGCTGCTTGTATGGTGTTATGGTAAACAAAACCGGTTTGTGGTTTTTTTTGTTTGTTTGTTGTGTGGTAATAGGTGGCGGGGGCTGTGATTTTATCGTATGAGCTGACATCCTCCAGCGGATGATGATGACTGATGAGTTGTTCTGTTATAATAGTGTCAATTCTACTATACTAGTCAAGGCTGTGGTCTCCTCTCTCCTGTACGGTCCAGGTCTGGAGAAGAAGACGCAGGTCCTGCAGCCCATTGAGAAGAAAACGGTGGCGTACCACGAGGCTGGCCACGCTGTGGTGGGCTGGTTCCTGGAGCATGCAGACCCCCTGCTGAAGGTGTGTGTGTATGGGGGTGGGAAGGGTGATTTAGTGAGGCCTGGACCCCAAGCAGAAGGTGTGTGGAGAATCAGGATGGAAGGGGAAGTGTAGGGTCAGTGATGAGGATTCCCCGTTCATTAAACGCTGGCTCGTGGGTTAACGGGGCTCTGCAAAGTAGGACTTGTGAACCAAAGTAGGACTTGTGCTTGTGAACCGAAGGTCACTGGTTCACTTTACCGGCCATAGGATTTGATTTCACTGTTGAGCCCTGAGAAAGGCACTTCACCCCCAATTGCTACAGCTAGAAACTTTCCATTCCATGGGAAGTTAAGCTGAGGAATTTTGGAGATTGAAAATTTTCCATGAGAATTAATGGGAATTACCTGGTAAAACTGGCTAGTTTATATAAACCATATTATATACAAACGAAACATTTTGTTTTGTCCTAAGCAGACATGCATGCAAGTTGTTCTAATACAAATTTTAAAATGATATTTTTGACTTTGGAATTGAGCTACTTTTGCATTAAATCTGTTTGGTTTATCCAAGATTATGCTGTGGATGGTTTATTTTCAGCTACATTTAAGTCCCCTGTTATAAGCTAACCTGCAGTTTATTCCTATTAATTACCATATATTGCGGTTAATTCCATGGAAAGCTTCTAGCAGCCCTGTCAGCCTCCCGCTGACCCTGCTCTCCTTCCCCTGTATGTTGCTTTGGGCTTGAATGTAATGTATTGGCTGAAGGTGCAGTAATGCCCCTCCACACTGCAACGACAGTAAAGATGGAGGCGGGAGGGATGGTGTCGAGGGGAGTCCATGGAGATGTGTCGTGATCCAAGCCACCGGTTCTGCTCTGCTGTAGGTGTCCATCATCCCGCGTGGGAAGGGTCTGGGCTACGCGCAGTACCTACCCAAGGAGCAGTTCCTGTACACGCGCGAGCAGCTATTCGACCGCATGTGCATGATGCTGGGGGGGCGCGTCGCCGAGCAGCTCTTCTTCGGCCGCGTCACCACCGGGGCGCAGGACGACCTGAGGAAGGTCACGCAGTCGGCCTACGCGCAGGTACCGCCCGCAGCACGTCCGTCCGACCGTCATCTGCCATGTCACGCGCAAGCGCCCCTCCTCTGCCCCAAATGACAGTCGGCGGCGAGTGTGCTCCCATAATTCTTTCAGAACGGTTCACTGAATAACTGCAGTTATTTTTATTTTCATTTGCATTTTGGAGTCGCTCTCCCGAGAATAAGAGGAGGTCGGATTCAAAGCGGACCTGCATGTTCGCGGCGGTACGTTAGCGTGGAAAGTGGAGCTCGCCGGAAGCTCAGAGAGATGGGTAGCGAAGCGTCCCTCTCCTTGAACCCCCAAGGTCTGCTGATCTCAATCAGCTCACATCTGGTGCCCCAGCTAAACTGGTTTGGTCTCCAAATAATGCAGAACCTGTAACAAAATCCACAATCCTAGTCATTTTTTCCATGCTGGTATTTTCTGTCCGTCTAGCTGGCGTGCGTGCAAATTTTTGAAATGTGCTGTGTGGATCGTACGCTCGTCTGCCAGCGATCCACATGGAACCACCTGTGCATTTTAATCCAGCTATTTCTTTTTACTGTATCCCCAAAATTGACTTTGATTAATATTTCGTAGCATTTGGTGTTATTTCTGTTCTTATTCTGATTTTAATCAGCTTGTGATGTTGGGTTGCTGGACCACAGGGCATTAAAGGCCGCCCCATAAAAATAAATGGGCAAGGATTGGATTTCCAGCAGACATCTTGGGAAGCCAGTTTAAGGCCTGCAGCTGGAAGGCTGTGGCCGTATGTGGGTCAGGTCCCTGGGCTCCAGAGGCGGGTTTGGGGGCGACGGCGCCCGATCTGCGTTGTCATTTCCGCGTCTGGTTCTGGCAGCTCCAGTCGAGTGCATCCGTGCGTCCCGCCCCACAGATCGTGCAGTTCGGCATGAGCGAGAAGGTGGGCCAGGTGTCGTTCGAGCTGCCGCGGCAGGGCGAGCTGGTGATGGAGAAGCCTTACAGCGAGGCCACGGCTCAGCTCATCGACGAGGAGGTGCGGGAGCTCATCGAAGGCGCCTACGAGAGGACGCTGCGCCTCCTCCAGGACAAGAGGGACGTGGTGGAGAAGGTGAGCCGCGATACGCGGGGAAGAGAGGCCCCCAGTTCCCCCCCTGTGACGAAGAACTCCAGAACAGATGAGACTTGTGATTGACCAAAGACAATAGAAAAATCGCAGTTTAATAAGTAACTACAATAGCTGCTTGTGGTTTAGATGGGTATTTGTTTAGTATGTTTCAATAAGTTTATGTAATATTTGTTAATGTCTTGTAGTCATAGAGTACAACAGGGGTCTGTGTGCTAGTGTGTAATAAGGACCCAGTGTTGGGGTAGTTACAAAAGTAATCCATTTCCAACAGAGGTGGAAAGTTCAGGTCCAGAAAGTACAAATCCAGACCAAGGTTTTGTTTCAACTAACCAGTTGAGCATAAAGAGTCACGGTCACAGAGCACTCAGCTGGTTGCTTGAAACAAAACACCGGTCTGGATTTGTACTTTCTGGACCTGAACTTTCCACCTCTGTCTGTAATGGTTTACTTCTGTGAGTAACTTCCCCAGCACTGTAAGGGCCCCTTTGAGGTGCAGAGAACTATGCGAGTGTGTCAGGGAAAGGTTCCCTGCTCATGCTCTCCTCCCCCACAGGTGGGCGTGCGACTCCTGGAGAAGGAGGTGCTGGACAAGGCCGACATGCTGGAGCTGCTGGGTCCGCGGCCTTTCCAGGAGAGGTCCTCCTACGAGGAGTTTGTGGAGGGCACAGGCAGCTTTGAGGAGGACACCAGTCTGCCCGAAGGCCTGAAGAACTGGAACCAGGAGGCCGAGGACTCTTCCAAAGAGCAGGAGGAACGGGCTACATAGGCAGAGAGGAGTAGTCCTCCCCAAAACCGCTCCCAAAGGGAGGCCATGGCTAAGTTGTCCAGAAGAGGACAGGAATTTAACATGCTTTTAAAGGGGGCTATTCCATTTTTCAGATGGTGCCACATACCCCAAGGTTCTGCTGAGCTTAACAAACTTAAAATACCCCCTAGATAAAGGAAAGTGATGAAACCTTCAAGTTGGGGTGCCTGGCATTTGAGGTTCCTGATCCCGGAGACGTTGCTCCCCCGTACTGTAGGTCTGACCTCTGCTGTCTGCCTGGGTCGGACTCCCGGAACCCTGGAAGACCATCGCGTGTCATCGTCACTTGGCTCACAGGGTCTTTACGGGACCTTTTAACCTCTAGTTTTCTCCCGTTGCACGTCTTGGTGCGTCATGAAGTTTTAACCTTTTGTGGAGATACTGAGTTATGTACATATTTAATGCACAGTAAATTTATAAGCACTGATGTTCCCTTTTCAAAATAAAATTCAACAGACGCTAAAACTAGCATCCCACCTTCTCAGTTGGCGATGACGTCTTGCCTGTCCTGTTCCCGTCGCCTTGCTGTGTTCGGCTCTACAGACAGACTCACTACCTCATTGGTTAGAGGCTTCACCCCGAGTGCTTGGAGGAGTAGGACCACAAACCCCAGACCACCCCAGCTCCCTCCTCGAGATGCGAAGGTTACAGGACGCGCCTTATCGGGCTGTAACCTCATCTTACCGCTGTGGTTCTCTGTTGCTTTTTGTAGCCCTAAAGCGCCTGTGTATTTTGGTACTTATGCACTGCTGAAGGTTCTCGGGTCACCTTGTCGGGGAGCTGTAGGGGGTGTTCCGTCTGTCTCACTCCCTGGAATGCTGGGGTTCTGGTCTACAGCAGTCATTCTTGTCTAGGGATTAGACTACATGTACATTTACACACTTCAGTGTCTGTCTTAGGCCTTTTGCTTTTGTCTTATATCTTCAGTATGACTGCTTAGCTTTTACATTAAGCTGCAGTTTCCTTCAGCTTCCCGGTGAGTCTGGACAGATTCGGATCAGCCGAGTGTGACGCGGAACTGCGGATGACTGCTGTCTGCCTGTGTGGGGAGAGGCGAGGCGTGCCTGACGAGGGGTATGCCCTGCATGCGTTTTACAGACTTTCAGCCCCGTTGGTTTAATTGGAGTTGGAATTCATGGTGTCCTGTGGGTTTGCCGGTTGTAATATCAAGAAGGGTGTGAGCTAGTAACACAAATGTTGCTGATGTCCTTGGGTGGGGGAGGGGTCAGCTGCTCCACTTAAACATCCGGCTGCATTAGTCGCACTGGATAAAAAGCAGTGGCTGGTGTAAATGTTCTGTATGTACTCTCCCACAAGTGTTGCGCTGTGACTTTTCCTGCTGTCGTTTCAGTGTTTAAGGCCGACACTGGGATCACGGCCTTGTAATTGGGGCAGCCTGGGTGGGAAGTGATTTTGCCTTATCCTTGCAGTGTTGGGCTCCTGTCCCATGTGAGATAGGCTCAAGGCCCCACACTCCTGTACTGCATTAAAAGTTGGAAGATGGGTGAATGAAAAATATTGTAATCACTCTTGAAATTTGTACAGAATTTAAATATTTTTAAAAAATATTTTATTTACTGGTAATGTTAGTTAATTTGAATATTTCAAAATTCTACAGTTGGTTTATCATGTAAATGTGTATCACTTCAGTCAGTGCTGGGGGTCTTTGCAGAAATGGGCCATTAGTGCATTTGGAGGGCTTTCTGAACGATGCGGGAGGTGCAGCTGTGGGGGGGCGGACTCCTCGAGGCGTGACTCACCACCATGTTCCACTTCACCTGGATCCCGGAGGAGTCTGCGGAGTCACGCCATGAACATGCCGGGAATCCTGTGCGGTGAAGACCCCCCCGCTAGATGGTGTGCCTCGAACCATGAGCTCTGTCTGCCTGTAGTGCAGCTGCACTGAATGAAAAGGAGGTGGTTTGTTACTGCAGCGAGGCTCTCACACCCCCCCCCCCCCGGAATAAGAGCCACCAGGGACAGCGGCTCAGCCTTGTTGAAGTCGGTCGAAGGTGTCTTGATGATGGATGACTCTGGGTTAAATGTGCAGGCAGCGTATTTCTGGTTCTTAGCTCAGTCACTTACGCACCTTCCTGGTCTGTATAAGATGAGTCCCAGTTTCTGTCCTATTGCACCATGATGTGCAGTAAATAGAGAGGGTGGTCTGTTGGGTGGTCAGGTGGGCATGACCACATGCACGTCTGTCCTTTAGGTATGTTGAGAACAGCATGGTGATGCTCCTGAGGGGTCGTCTGGCCTTCATGGGGCCTTACTGACCCCAGCCTGCTGTCTCTCAGTGGCGAGGTTGTCTGCAGGGCACCATTCAATGCCGATGGAGTGCGAGTGGTGTGTGTTTTGTGTGGGGGGGACAATTAGCTTTTCCATCACTTCAGTTATATTGCAGCCGCCCCATTTCCCTAAATAACAAACTACTCATTGGCCCACCTGTATACCTGAACTATGGGAGGTGGGTTCCTACTATGTGTGTCTGAAGAGTACTCTTAAAAATGCTTTAATGTATAAATGACCAAACACAGACTGTATTACATGATCACAGGTTAAATAGTAAACTAGCAGGACCATTAAATGTAAATCGATCGACCAGGGGGGTTATAATTTTGCAACATTTTATTTCACCAGCAATGCACATACAACTTCTGCTGATCCAACTACGTTGAGTATCACACAACCAAAGATGTCAGTTCCTTCCTTAAACTCCATCACTCACTCTGTATTGCTCTGTTTTCATTTATGGTTCCATGTTTCTACGTTGAAAGTTGAACGTTTGCAGGAACTGGACACAACTCAATATGTTTGTAAGAAAATACTTGATGAAATCTATCAATGAAAGACAAGGGTTTCGACTCAGCACTAAGAAATGCTACATAATCTAAAACATTTTCAGCCCCC
>JABFEB020000008.1:9972186-9985371 GCA_019775895.2 Stomatorhinus ivindoensis | reverse complement strand
CTCCCCCATCATCTCACCAACTCCCCCATCATCTCACCAACTCCCCCATCATCTCACCAGCTCCCCCATCATCTCACCAGCTCCCCCATCATCTCACCAACTCCCCCATCATCTCACCAACTCCCCCATCATCCCACCAGCTCCCCAATCATCTCACCAGCTCCCCCATCATCTCACGAACTCCCCCATCATCCCACCAGCTCCCCAATCATCTCACCAGCTTCCCCAATCATCTCACCAGCTCCCCAATCATCTCACCAGCTTCCCCATCCTGCTGGTCCATTTTTGTTCACATTAGTCTGCTGCTTGATCCTAAAGCCCCCATGTAGATCACACAAGCCCATCTGATGGATTTTGAGTTGTTATTTTCAGATTTCTTAAGCCAAGGAAACAGAGGTTGCACTGTGAGACTGAGCTGTGTCGTAATACACATAAAGCTGATTGCAGTCTGGGAGGGGATCTGGCAGCATATTTACCCTGCAGGAATCTAATTCCCACCCCTCCACAGAACAGCCATATTAAGCAGTAATGGGGGGGGGGGGGGTAAAATGGGGCCCGTAGCACCAAACTGTCTCACTGTTCCGGTGACTTTCACAGCATTTTTGTCACTTTCACTGCATAAAAAATCTCACATGCAATATGTGTGTGAGTGTATATGTGTAGGTGTGTGTGTGTATGTGTATGTATGTATGTGTGTGTGTGTGCATGTATGTATGTGTGTGTGTGTGCATGTATGTGTGTTTGTGTGTGGGCATGTGTATGTGTGTGTGTGTGTGTGTGTATGTATGTGTATGTATATTATATACAGTATATATATATATACATGCAGTGCTCATCTTACAGCCGGAGTGCTTGTTCCTTTATTTCCCCCTCTACTGTTTGTCACATTCATAGTGCGGCTTGTGCGAAGGGGGTTGGGGGGCAGCTGCCTTCACCCCCAAGGGATCATCTCCCTGAGAGAGCACAGTAATACTGGCCTATCTGCCAGCCTTCTGGCGGCGGGGAAAACAGGACACGTTTAAAAATGCAGAATGCCGCCCCCACAGTAGGCATTCTGTTAAAATACTCTTTTCCTCTTCTTTTCTGTGCAGTTTGCTTTGAAGCCTCACCCCACTCCCGAAATAATAAATAGTTAATGAAGGATAAACGGCAGTCGGAGGCAGTGTAGGATTCAGGAACTTACTCGGAATGGGACTAAGCAAGTCTATAGTCTGAATGAAAGGAGGTCATTGCATTTTTGGTTTTATACAAAGAGGAAAACCGTGCAACAGCTGAGGCCTGGCAAAACAAAAAGCCTGACCAGCTTAAACTGGCTGTGCTGGCTGACCAGCTTAAACTGGCTATGCTGGCTGACCAGCTTAAACTGGCTATGCTGGCTGACCAGCTTAAACTGGCTGTGCTGGCTGACCAGCTTAAACTGGCTATGCTGGCTGACCAACTTAAACTGGCTGTGCTGGCTTACCAGCTTAAACTGGCTATGCTGGCTGACCAGCTTAAACTGGCTGTGCTGGCTTACCAGCTTAAACTGGCTGTGCTGGCTGACCAGCTTCTCATAGTTGACCAGTTTAAGTTATGTTTTCACCTGATGGTTTGATGGTGTAGCCAGCTGACCATACCAGCATAACCAGTTTGATAGACTGGCCACACCAGCATGCCCAGCTGGTGACCCCACCAGCTAAACTAGCAAAGAGCAACGAGAACTGGGACGTGACCATCTAAGACCATCTAAGACCAGCTAAAACCAGCTACCAGCATGAACTGTTTTTAGCTGTTTTATTCAGCCTGGGGGCCGGGGGGGTGGGGGTCTGGAGCTCTGTTCAGTGGTGCCCAATGGTGCATCACTCAGCCGACTTTTTGGATGTAAGTTGGGAACCTTCTGACCACAAACATGGCTTTGTACCCCAGTAAACCGCAAACCTCCCTCAGTCGGCTGTATGCCACCATTTTGCACCCATTGTAGTCCCAGCTTTGTACCCCAGTAAACCGCAAACCTCCCTCAGTCGGCTGTACGCCACCATTTCGTACCCGTTGTAGTCCCAGCTTTGTTCTCAAAGAAAGACCAACAGTCATGTTAAAGCTCAATTTTGATATAAAATGTTCTGTGTCTGATACTCGTGGTGCAATAGGGCCAGGGCCAGTGAACTGAAATGTCCCCTCTGGCCAACTGAGACCATCTCCGTTCACCCTCTGGCCCTCTGGAGATCCTTTGACAGGCGCATTAAACTGCAAGCCAAGCTTCAGCCTCCTGATGAAGCGAGAGGGGGACTTTGTGGACCCCACCCACATCGAAATGCTGAATCTGACTCCCACTGCTGGTACCATTTGCTGACGCAGGCGAACAGCTCATGGCTTCAGGACGATTCGGTATATTTTGCATTATGATGAAGTGCCAGCTTTTTTCGCATCACATTTGCATCTTCAGTAGAGCTTGTTAGTGAGCGGCCGGGAAATGCAGCGTGGGGACACCGTCGGAAATGCATCTGGCGAGCGCTCAGAGGGAACCGTCCTGCGTGAGGGCATTTGCTGAATGAGAAAAGCAGCGGCAAAAATAAGAGGGACCCCCTTCAGGCAGCACCAGGAGTCCATACTGAAGAAAGGGGGGGATATTGTTGGAGGTGTGGCGCTGGACTTGAAACAGGGGGCGTTTACAAACGACCCCCCACAGAGACGAAAACTCCCACCATTCAGCACTAACTGTCAGGTTTATTAGGACATTTGGATCTATACAAATCAATAAAATTTAAAGCTATACAAAATAAGATTCATAAATATCATCCGTCCTCTTCTTTCCCCTTTTCTTTTTTCCTAAACTGGGCCCCTGATGGCTCACACCTTATCTTACCCATTGGTGCTAATTTGACACTCCCGTGAATACATCACCCCGCCCCCCAATAATGTCAACCAAGAGTTTACTAATTGTGTAAGTGTTGTACTATTGTGCTATTTCATAGATTCCCCCGCTTCTTCTTCCTCAGGCTTCCAGTGGGGCGACCTGAGGTCACCCCACCCCCCTCCCCATCTCCTACTCCTCAGTGGTAGCCTGCCCTGCTCACTAGCTACAATCAAGGCCTCCACTCTGACCAGGCTCACTGACCCACATGGTGACATGATGTCATCGACCTGCAAATGAAAAAAAGAAGAAGAAAAAAACTCCCAACCTACAAAATCTCACTGGAAATATTTACTTTAACTTTTCTTATTATAACAAAGTGTCAAGGTGTGATGTGGGAATATGTGTTAAAGAGCTGCTCTATAATATACAGTGTAATGCATTACAAAATCCACTAGCTACATCATACGTTAGCAATATATCTTAGTATATTATACCATAAAATAACATGAGTTTATTGGAATTATGTCTGCCGTTATTTTTCATTGGACAATGACAAGGTTGATGAAAGAGAGAAAATCCTGATAAAGCTAAAGGGGACCGAACAGAGAAAAGAAGAAAAGCGAAGACGGCATTATAGAGTGTTAAAGAATCATTAAAAGGGCCATTAATGAAGAAGCCAAGGTTTGTTCTGGAGGGCAGGAATGAAGATGGCAACTGTGATTTTCTGGTGACCTTGATGCGGCAAAACTGAGCAGAGCGCCTGCTGAGGCAGCCTGCACGGTCTCCCGGCCCCCGCCGTCACACGGACGATGTGACGCTCCACCTTTCATCGAAAACATTTGACAACTGGAGCTGCTTTGTCCACCAGGACATGGAACAAACACATTTCTATGATTCTGCACGCCATCCTTCCCTCTCAAAGCGGGGAGAGCGGAGACAGGCGATGGTTAATCTTCTCGCAGAAATCTGATGCAGACTCTCGTTCCTGCTGCGGAGCCTCGGCTGAAGCATAGCTGGCCAGCTGGCAAGAAAAAGCGGCAGAGAGTGGAAACATCTAGCTGAGAAGATGCTGCTCGCACCAGTCAGCCCAGTAACACATGTTAAATTCAGAAGATGATGCAGCGCAAGAGGCCGTGACAATGGCCCTGTCTGCTGAGAAGGACGTTTTCTGCAAAACACTCTATTAACTTTTAATGTTAGCTTCAGGCCGGGAGATGGTCAGGTTCTGTTTACTTCACATGACAGGCAGGGGGGCAGGGGGGCAGTGTTCATATGCAGACCGAGGGCTTGCAGGCCGCTTCCTGTTTTTAGGCCTGCATTTCTGGTTGGTTATTGGGTTGACCTACATGCTTGGTTGGCTGACGGTACAGCGCACAGTAGGCAGCGCACAGTAGGCATTTGTCCTGCTTATTCACCCTATGAAAATGCACCTGAACATAACCTCTTACACTGGGTCGGACTGCCCCCTGGATTCTGCATTTGCTGGACTGCAAGGAAACCTTATTGACCTTTCAGCTCAAAAGACCTCCCTATCTGCTGCTGAAAGACAGCGCACAACACTGACCTCAAAGGCGCTGCTTTTCCGAGACCTCTGGCCTGGCCTTGGCCTGCACTTAATGGCACCCGCGAAACGACGTGTTCTGATACGCAGATGGGGCACGAAGCTGCTTCTCACGCACAGTGGCTTTAGATATCGTCAAAAAATTCTCCCCTGAAAGAAGGTTCTGTGGTGGAACTTTATGGGTGAAGTACTTGTTTCATTTGGTGGGTTAACCACACTTTAAAAATTCACAACCAACTACCTGCAGTTAAAGTGAATCATGTGGACCCAACGTCATGTAAGTTGAAGCAGTGTGAAAAAAAAACTAAATGCAAATCAAAATTTGTGACTTAGCTGATGAACACCTACAGCACACAGGTTGTTGTCCTAGATCAAGTAAGAGTGATAGTGTCCCTTAAGACTCAATACCAGATGCTCACATACTAACCAGCGATACACTGTGAACACACAATATTCGGCCCTTTTCATGTTCCAGGCAACATTAATCAACAGAAATAATGGCTGATGTTACACTGGTGTGAAGTAAGGTAGTAACGTTGCACCTGTAATAGACTGACTAAAGCATTCACCAAGAACCTGCTGCTGATAACCCAACAAGCCCATATCCACGCTGTATGCTCCGTCCATATTCAATGTTCTTGCCCACTGTCATTTGTCGTTCCACAGCAGTGTTTCCCAATCCGGTCCTCAGGTACCTAGAGTCGCTCCATGTTTTTGCATCCTCTGAGCTCCCTGTCAGTCAGTCCACACTTTTGCTCCCTCCCAGCTCCTGGTAAAACACATGCACTGTCTTTGGGTCCCTGAGGACCAGACTGGGAAGCACTGCTCCAGAGGGTCACTGGTCCATCAGCACTTACGTCTCCTCTCAGTGACCTGCAGCAGTCCAGAGTTAGTCACAGCGACCTCCTCCTCTTCTACTGGATTGTGGGAAGGCTCTGTGGCCAGGTCTCCTGAACTGGATGGCTTCAGAAGAAGATTCAGGATGTCTTTGTTTGGCTCTGCAGTGGAAGGCAGATGAACAGTGAGGCATTCTTTTCCAGCCTGGGAGGTTAGTAGCAGTGATTAGTTTGCATGCGTCACATTCTACTCAGTGTCGGTCACATGCTATTCTGAGTGGTCGTAGCTTTTCAGCGTCTAGAGGTCTGCCATGGCAGTACTTTCGGCCTGTCTTACAACATACAATGGTGTTTATACTAACAGCTCAGAAAACAGTGAAAGAAAAACCGCAAAGAAATCAACAGCAAACACCCCATTGGGTACCCCCAACCTTACGCCATCTCCAAGACTGCCAAAGGAAGAAAATAACAGTCAATGCAATTCATCCAGTATTTGTGTGCCTGTGTTTGTGTGCATTTCAGCTGCTCTGTTTCTGTCTATTCACAGTATCAGCATGAATTAAAATTTCATGAACTTTGAGCTGAGCTCCAAAGACTCGATGATTCCTCAGTAAGATGATTTGTTACTGAACTGAAAAAACAATGTTACTGTTTTGGTGTATTATTTAATATCACTGCTGTCAGCTGTTAATACTATCATAATAAATTATCACATCTGCCTTCTAACCACTTATTCAGTACAGGGTTGCGAACTCATAAATGTCATAAAAATGTTTTTTAAATGTTTATTTAGAGTAAATATTCATATGATCATAAATTTCACTACAGGAAACCTGAGGAACAGTTGTTTCTGAACATGAGATAGTTTTCTGGACTGATACACAGTTTAGCAGCATGAATGAGCACTTACTAGACTGTAATCCATATTTTCATATTCATATCCTTATTTTACAAAAAGGCCTGCTGTGCAATTAAGATATAATCCTACGGCAAAGTGATTTACATTTCCTAGATTTGCAAGTGCTGTGTAAGCTGCCCAGCCCTCTCTTCTAGGTCACTCTGCTTGCCATCTTTGTCCCTTAAAGCAGCTTAATATTCATACTGTGTTCTTGATGCGGTTGTGGGATTGTTTGCCCTGCATTTTAATTAAATAAGTGACAACATCACCTGCCACAGAAATGCTTTTCTTGGCTTTTCCGAGAGATTCGGGGCCTACTGCCAGCACCACAGCCCATCCCCCCCCCCGGAAAATTGCCGTTTTGTTAGGCTTTAATCTGGACCGAAAATGTCCAGGATCTGTGCATCGTGTCATATGTCATAGACCTAAACGGGTCTCTAGCTGTAATATTCCAAGCCCTATGTGACAGGGACCCAGACCGAGGTCAGGGGACCCAGACTACTGAGGACGTGGCTCAGCCTTGCGAGAGACTCCTAATTAGACTCCTAATTAGATTAAGCCAGCGGGGAGTTCAGTCTCCTCAGGTAAAGAAAGGACAGGTATTAAATATAGAAACAAACACTGTCTGCTTCTCTGTGAAGATCAGTGGCACCAGACAATAATTCATCTTTGTGATGCTACCAAACCATATTAAAATCAACCTTGTAAACAAGACCTTAAAGACAGTGGCTAACACAAATTCTTAATTTATTCATACTCCATGCATAGTGTATATTCATGTTGTTGACTCATAGATTTAATATCTCAGCACAGTATTACAAGTTTTTTACCACAAAACAGTGATAAGTCAAATGTAGTTTCAATTAACGATGTGTAGGGTCTAATTACCAGTGTCTATGACAGGACTATTATCCTGCTCCAGGGGACCCACTTTGTATGCTGATTTTCTTCAGTCTCGGTCCCTAATTAATTAGTCTTTGAGGTTTTAATTAAATTCTTTATCTGTCATTAGGCATGCCTCAACATTTCTGTCAAAATGTCATTGTACTGCAATTCTGTTAGTTTGTTTTATTATACCATGTTTCATACTTTCCAACAGCCTGTTCTGTTACCCTAAATCCCCAAATTAGGGTTACCCAACTGATGCTAGGGTTAGGGGTAAGAAGGTTCTGGCATTTTCTCGCATCAGTTCCTGTTTTATGGTAACTCAGGGGCCCTTGGAACGGGAAACCACAGTTTAGCTCAGTTTAATGGCATATTTCTTACTTTCCAATTCAATGTTATGTCACCATATGTCCGAAATTTAGGTTTAACCAACTGTAGCTAGACTTAGGGTTAGAAAGGTTATGGCTTTTTCAGACAACAAACCCTGTTTTTATGATGTTCATGTGCCCGTATGATGGGAAGCCTCAGCTGAGCTTGATTTAATTGCATAGTTGTATCTCAGTACACGCAACTGCTCTATGGTCCTCAAGTTTTGATTCAGTGATAAGACACATATTTTTACGTACTAGTTTGTTGTGATTTCATTTACATCAAATTAAAGGATATTTTACATCTTCAAATAGCTGTAATTTTATACAGCTTTAAATTATTTAACGGTAGCTCAGGGGGAGCTTGGAATATTTGCATGTGTCCTGTAATGGACTCACGTCCCTGGGGTGTTTCCCAGCCTTGTGCTGTATACCGAGTACGATCGACTCCAGCTTTAAGTGGTTAGAGGATAGATAAATGGATGGATGGATGGTCCGTTACTTTTACTATTTATTGTATGCGACGTATTGATCGACATATTTTTCAACAGCTCAATTAAATGGAGCAGTTGTTTGGAACAAGTGCCAGCAAATGTTATGAGTGCCAAGTGTTAATATATGTAGACCTCACTGAAGTACTCCATCAAGGGATGTATAATAATTGTTGTTGCTGTTGTTGTTATTATTATTATTACTATTATTATTATTATTATTATTATTATTATTGTATTGTGTTATTATTATGCTGTGTGCATTTGCTATATACTTTAACTTTTTGGAATGGGCTGCCTTCAATACAAGTGTTAAAATCCATTAGACACGAGCCGAGAAATTTCACAGTGGATTCCGCGGTAATTAATCATAGCAGTAATTTAGTTTACGGAAATGCAGCCTCGCATTCATGGGATAATGATTAAAATGTGCACCAAAAAGACAGCTGCCCCGTTCCGCGCAGTCTTTCATTCTGAGCCTGGAATGGTGATGCAGTCATGCACCGCATATGCTTTATGCTACGGGATACGCCTGTGCGACGGGGAAAGTCAACTATACCAAACGCATTTAACAATGGTGCGTGCTCGCCAACAATGCATTATCAAAGATAGCGATCATTTCTGAGTAAGCCTATGTCCTGCTGTTAATCTATCCTCTGGTGTTTATGAGAAACATTCTTGGACTAATTTTATTATGTCACCTTTGAATATATACATCAAGAGTGCCGTGTTATGAAATACAGGTGGCAGAGATCGGATTTCTGTAATTTTGTAACGTTCACATATATGCAAAGGCTACATATAGTATAGGGGAGGGGAGGGTGTGGTGTTAAATGTACGCTTGAGTCATGCAGCGGCTGTGAAACAATAGGCATCGGAGCAGAGGTACAGAGAGGCGAAGATTATCGATCATCTATACATAAAGCAGGGAGTAGCGCCCGCGTAGGTGCCTCTGCTTGCGGACAGTGTTACTTGCGGTGGGAAAAGCCGGGAGGCGATACTTTGAATCTGTAAGACAGATGTCTGGTGCCGAAGCGGCGCAATCTGAAGCCGGTAGGCTTTTGTTTCGCGCAGGTCCTGCCCTGCACTTCACAACTAACCTTCCTGCTCCACGAACCCCAGCATTAGCGATAGGATGATCTCGTTAAGATATCTATTTTGGTTTATGATATGCAATTAAAACGTTTAAGATAATCGAAATGTTAACGTATATAAGGCAGCACCGACATAGACAAACCAGGCGGGGATCGCGAACGCTGTACAATACCGACAGCTGAAATTTATAAAAGTGAGATAGAAGCTGCATTTCGACCGACCCAGGGTACACTAACAGCCGACTTCTACTACATTATTGTGTTAATCAGTTGACATGAAATACACGTAGCCTATCTAAATGAGCAAAGATAACAAATATAACGCAGCAGATTAAGAGTATTACATTATTATAAACTGTCACAGCAAGTGGCGTCTGAAGATCTTGTTGTCGAATCAAACTAGAAACAACTGTTTTTACTATAACTAAAAATTTTAACAAAGGCACAGAAAACGGTTTTAAACAGTGAATCCCAAAGAACAGTCCCACTTCTGCATTAGCCGTGACAAGTTTGTCTTTTTGTTACACGAGGAACAACTTGTTATAAATACACATATTTTCAATTTGTCATTGTCGGAGCGTCTGCTGGCCGTAATTCACATTTACAGTGAGTTTCATTCCTGCGTGTCTTTCCCCATATACGCCCCCCCATACATCTGTACGTTATATTAATCAAGATCCATAGCTTGCACCTACCTGGGGTACTTGCCCCTCCTTGTGCCTCCATCCAGTCAGGGGGAGTGTGCAAGGCTGTCTAAGGCAGCATGCATAAAGGGAGAGGGAGCGAGATATACAGCGGGGGAGAGAGAGACGCGCCGGTTCCACTCTCCACGGCATCAGACAGCAGCGACACCCCTTTTTGCCCCCCACCAGCGATCCTCACCAGCGACGCATCCCCACACGAGCACGGCAGTTCCGGGGTCGCTGACACCGTCAGCCGCAAGACAGAGAGAGAGGGGGGTCGATCGCTCTGCTGATCACGGTTCCTTTGCTCACAGTGAGCGCAGCATTGTAAATGAGCCGGCACGGGGGAAACTGCGGAGGAAATCGACGGAGAGATCTGGAGAGTGGGGAAAGGCGGTGTGTGTGTCTGTGTGTGTGTGTGTGTGCGTGTGTGAGTGTGTGTGTGGCATCCTGGCAGACTGCCCGCACTAATGGGATGAACTGTCATGGAAGGGGTGTTGGTTTGGAACTGGGCGCAGACCAGGGGAAGCTGCAGGGGGGTTAAGTGTTGCCAAATCATTAGTGCAAAAATAAGAATTTCTATTAGCCAGTGCATTTAAGCTCTTACGTACACGGTTCAATGAAATATGAGTGACACTGACAGAAAACAAAAGGCTTCCCCAGTTTGCGTTCTATGTATAAAGGTATTACTGGGTACAAATGATGTTTTCTCGTGTTTGTTTTGTATTGTATTTCAGTCCCACTGCCGCGCCCTTCATCCGTGGGAGCTGCACCTGTATGAAATATGCAGCGTCATTCTTGGTATCAGCGCATCTTCAGGGTGAAAACATTGATAACTAAGAGATTATAGGCCTAACCGAAAGACTTCTTCTAATAAATAGATTTATATTTCAGACGAGGAACACCACCGGATGAATTATACATATATTATATAGTAGAAATTATATATCACTCCTGAGTAACATATCTAATATTAATATGACTAGTAGCCTACAATTGATGCGCTTTTATTAGTTTAAATAGAAGATGTAATGAGTGACGTTACATTTTTATCTTAATGATACTTTATTTACCTTTAAACAAAATTAATGTGAAATGTAAGTGTTTTATAAATAATACTGGAATATAATTTCACTGACATAAATAAATTCGAAAATAATTTTTGGCCGCACGGGTGTTGCCAGGCAGATTCTGCCCTCTAGTGGATAAAGGTATTAATAAAAAATTAGTGGTTTGTGAATGTCTTAAATGAAGAAAAACCCTTCGTCACACCAGTTTTACTGTATTTTCATCTTGAATATTTTGTATTGACATTTAAAAAAACACAGATATATTTAGCGATTATCCATTGCCATAGCCCACATATGCTGGCATTCACTGAAACACTGTACCATCCGCCTTATGATATCAGCATTATACTACTGACTATTAAAAATGACACACTTTCAGTTTACCGGGGCGCAGAATTATGCAACTTTTCCAGCCCACGGCTGCCATATGGAAAATTTGCAGACGATTTATTCGGCTTGTACGGCATTGTGACCGCCCTCCGAGACGGATAGCCCCGCCCCTAATCCTTCCGGCGAATCCCGTTTATCGCGAGAAAACCGCCACGTTGCTAAGAAACGGCTTCGCTTGCTGTCCGCTACAGGAATCGCCGCTTAAAAGACTCCCCTTCCTCTACCACTCATTTACCATCGCCTTGCACTGGTTATATCAACATGGTAAGCCGTTACCAACGATTATACATGCTTGCCCTTTTTGACGTTTGTCATTATTTGCCGTCCTTCGTGTGACGCCGAATCACAAACTACATGGACGTAGCTTTCCAGAAAAGTTGCCGCAGATGTGAAACTTGTTAACGCGCTAGCTAGTTGGCTTGTGCAACCTTAAAGCAGCGTTTTCGCAAAATGCCCATCAAATGGTCTGACAACACCAGGCGACGCTGCGTTAGTGAGATAGGCAGTCTAGCTAAAATGCTGTGTATGTGCACATTACCAGAGCCATTACCAGACTTTGACATGGATGGAATCGTAGCTAATACTCTATATTTCAGCCTCCGAAAAAGAAAGCTACAAAGTCTGCAAAGGGAAAACCCCCCACTGTGGTAGATGGTCTCTCCACTGAAGAGATGTCGAAGGAGCAGGTAGGGCCTCTGACTGGGTCTGCGTGCGATGCTCTGTTTAGTGTTTATATTAAGTCGTAGAAAGATCCGTATGCTGTTCAGTTAATTATGGACCGTGTAGAGCCTGTAACTGTTGTAGATCATATTAAGGACAAATTAACCTTTAACTCTGGGGATGCTGAAGCTAGAGGAGCACATTGTGCGGCTCCGGGAAGAGCTGGATAGAGAACGGGAGGAGCGGAACTACTTCCAGCTAGAGAGGGACAAGATCCATACCTTCTGGGAGATCACCAGGAGGCAGCTGGAGGAGAAGAAGGCAGAGCTCAGGAACCGGGACAGGGAGATGGAGGAGTCTGAAGAGCGACACCAAGTGGAAATCAAGGCAAGTTCGCTTTTGGGAATTTAGTTTGTAAGGACCATTTGTGGAATAAGTCATCAGTTAGTTCAGTTGTCTCACACCTCTGGGAACCGGGTTCAGATCTCCGCCATGGCACCATGAGTGTGGAGTTTGCATCTTCTCCCCGTGTCGTCGTGCAGTTTACCCTCAGTACTCCAGTTTCCCCCCACAGTCCAAAAACATGCTGAGGTTAATTGGAGTTACCCAATTGCCCATAGGTGTGCATGTGTGAGTGACTGGTGTGTGAATGTGCCCTGTGATGGGTTGGCGCCCCATCCTGGGTTATTCCCTGCCTTGTGTGCATAGCCTGTGGGATAGACTCTGGACCCCCCAATGGGTGAATAGTGGGTGAAACCAGTCGGCGACTAATGGTGCAGGGCAAGGGCATCTACTGCTGACAACATGTCCGTCGATACCTGTGGAGGATCAGGAACGCACTGCATAGACAGTGATATGGGCTGAGTTGACTTTAGTTGTCTTGGAATGTAAGAAGTAGAATTTCAATTGCTTAGCTGTAAAAACGAGCTAAGCATCAGTCTGCCTTGGCTGAGATGGGGCTTTTACACACTTTGCTTCATTAATTTATCCCATTTGTCTCTTTACAGGTTTATAAGCAGAAGGTGAAGCACCTGCTGTACGAACATCAGAACAACATCGCCGAGCTAAAGACCGAAGGAGTACTGACCAGCAAGGTGATGCAGAAGGAGCACGGAAACCAGGAGAAGGAGCTGCGGGGGGCCATGCAGGTTCTCAGGGTGGATTACAAGGAGCAGGAGCTAGCGCATGAGAACCTAGTGAAGAGCCTCAAACTGGTATGTGGACACTGGCCTACGCTGCTGAGCGTGATTCGCGTCTGAGCGTGATACGAGTCTGAGCGTGATACGAGTCTGAGCGTGATACGAGTCTGAGCGTGATACGAGTCTGAGCGTGATACACTTCTGAGCGTGATACACTTCTGAGCATTCCCTTGAAAGTTTGAGAATTCCTTTGAAGGTTTGAGCATTCCCTTGAAGG
>JABFEB020000008.1:9946338-9958619 GCA_019775895.2 Stomatorhinus ivindoensis | reverse complement strand
ACTTATGGCCACGAGTTCTAGTATTTAAACTAATATTGAAATTTAGCTCAACAGCATCCCGACCTGTTAGAATCTTGCTAAAAGCCTGTCTGTGTCTGCTTCTCTGCCAGGGTGGCGGAGGGAAGTCACCTTTCACCCAAACCTCAAAACAGAATCTCACTTTTAAAATGCTTCAACGATACAATCTGAATACAGGGTGCGTTCCTGGTCGGCATCAGAAAGGGGGATGGTGTGTGGCGAAGCCGCAGATAATTTCTGGAAGTAAATGTTCTAATACGTTTATCATTATTTTACTACTACTACTATTACTGCTTGTTGTTATTGTGTCATTATTATCACTGCTGTGGGCCAGGTTTCCTGAACCTCCTATCCCCATGTCGTATGTTTACACAGTCTGGCACTCGTAACTTTATACAGTACAGCCCCCGGTGTGTCTCTTTATATATATATATACATATGTGTGTGTGTGTGTGTGTGTGTGTGTGTGTGTGTGTATGTCCATTCATTTTGTGCTTACGTCATGTGTTTTATCTGATGCTGTCTATAACTGCCTTTGTAACACTGAGATTTCTCTTCCTGGCATCAGTAAAGCTTATTTTATCTTGTTGGTATGATGTTGGTTTGTTTCCAATGAATCAGTCTAACCTGGTTACTTTAGGTGGTGTGTTTAGTATGTAGCTTAACGTTACCATTTTTACAGGTGGTTGATATTCCAGAAGAACTCATAGAAAACCATGACCTCACAGTGGATTACATCCTGACACCGACCAGAGTTATCCGGACAGAGTGCAAACGGCCCAAACCTCAGGGCATCATCTGGACCAAGGTGTCGCTTCAGATCTTCTTGTTCCACCCATAACCGCTTTGGAATGCCTGCTTACTGTTGTGTTTGAGCACAGTATTTGGCAGCCTGTAATGTCTAGAACAGTGTTTCCAACCCGGTCCTTGGGGGCCCACAGACAGGTCAGGTTTTTGCTTCCTCCCAGGGAGCATAAGTGTGGACCGTCTGACAAGGAGCTCAGAGAGCGCAAAAACGTGCACCAGCTATGGGTCCTCGGGGACTGGATTGGGAAGCACTGATCTAGAATATTCACTGCGCTCCGGGGGCTGAGCATTGAAAAGCCTTGGAGACCGTTAGATGATCGGGCAGGAAGGGAATGAGTAATGTTCAAGCGTGTTCACCCGGGTGAGCGCGGCGTGTCTCATGGAAAAGGCTGCTCATGAGGGCAAGATAAAAACAATAGACTCGTATATCCTGTGCAAATATCTCTGTAATCAGACGTCGTCTTAACTTCTTGATCCTACTGTTCTTCTCTCTTTAACAGCTTCACCTCTTCACTGGGACCTTTTTTCTGTTGGATGGGGGGATAATGTGTGTTTTATAGATAGAGATGAATCAGTAAAGAACCATCAAGGCCCACAAATACAGTGGAGTATTTCCTGTTGTGTGTAAACCATGTGAATGTGACGTATTAGCATTCAGTTGATAATTAATGCCAGAAGTGACCTGTGTTGCTTTCTGCTGCTTGGTCTGTAGGAATGTCTTGAAGGAGACTTTAAAAAGCAGTGAAACACATTTGACACGACTTTTCTTTTATTTCTTTGTCCTTCTTCCACTAGGTGAATGCGGACATGTTAGAGAGGATCCCTGTCCTTCAGAAGCTGCGTGCCCTGGAGCAGAAGTCTGGGAAAGATGTGTCACTGGGGAAGGACGATTTCCTGGGGGAGGTGGTGCCGTCGGGGGGAGGGCCTACCGACACCGGTGTGGATGACAGAGCCGTCACCACGCTGTACCTAGGTGGCGTCCCCGCAGGGCTACGTGTCAGTGAGCTGAAATGCAGTCTGCAGGAACGGGATGCCCTACCGCAGAGGATCATCTGGCAGGGAGCGAACGGCAGGGCTTTTCTGGACTATGGTGACCACGAGAAGGCGCAGGCCGCACTAACCGCCCTACAGGCACTGTCCGTCAACGGTCACAACATGCAAGTGGCATTCGCCAGGGGTCAGAGAAGCGGGAGAAGACCTGGGGCGCCACGGAGGCCTGGCAGGGTGACCGAAAGCCAGGCTCCCAACCGCTCACTTAAACGCTCATGAACAGCCGTTCAGTGGGGGCTACAGACGGCTGCTGATGCAGCTTGGGCGGAGCTTAGCTGGCGTCCTCCTTTAGAATGGTAGGGAGATATTTAAAGAACGATGGAGAAGGTGTTTACTCAGATGGTATTAATTTAAATTTAATTGTTGTGACGTACACAATCACGCTGGCAGACTGCCACCTTCTCAGCTGTCATCTGAATTTTGACAGTGCTCATATACACCTGCTTTCTGGAAAAATAGCCTGTGGTACAGCTTAGCCTGGCAATCTGTGAGAAAAGCTGTGCTATGAAGTTATTTCACACATTACACAGTGTGCCTAGTGTTCTGGCACCGGTAGGGGAATAATGACAAGCACAGGAACCATGGGGAGGGCGTGTCATGGGGAGGGTGTGTCATGGGGAGGGCGTGTCATGGGGAGGGTGTGTCATGGGGAGGGTGTGTCATGGGGAGGGTGTGTCATGAGGAGGGTGTGTCATTTGAATTAGCACCCAACTGCATAGAAGGGTAAAATTTGTAGGTTTCTTTTCAAGATTTCAGCTAAGCAAATAAATCTGTGGTTTAGTTGAACTTCTGTTGCTTATTAAAGTATTTTTTGGTCCATTTCAGTCCCCAGTGTCCATTCATGTGCTGCCTAAACATGGGTAAATTAAAGTGTTACATTAAGACGCACTACATGAGCTTATTGTCCGTTTAGCTATGGGAGCGGAGGCAGACTCCCCAGGAGCACCGTCAGCTCCGCCTCGGGGTGGTGTTCCTGGTCTGGGCCGGCAGTCGGCGAAGGTCACCGAGATCCGTGTCCCTTCCCCGCCCTGGCTGCCAGGATGCATACCTGCACCGGCAGGGCCAGTAGGGGGCTGTCGTTCCGTCAGGCGGCTGATGGATGAGCGAATCGCGTGTCTGCTTTGTTAAACAGGTCCAGGCATTTTTTTTTTTACAGCGGCCTCATCCGCCTTGGTGAACGACCGTGGGCTGAGAGCAGGAATGTCAACCCCAGGCCTCGCCAAGATGCTCTGTCTAACGTCATAAGCGGGACCTGATGTGTGGTCTCCAGCCCCCCCCCCACCACCGCAGCCCCTGTGTGCATACATGGGAATTTCACCAAGTCCAGCGGCTGCTCCCTACCAACTCAGCATTGCATAATACTTACGCCTGGTGGGAGATCAAAACGGGAATGCTTCTGATTCACGAAAGCTTACACAGAAAAGGTCAAATGCCCATTTAAAAAGAGCTTGTTCATTTTTGAGGAAATCAATTTCGGTCGTTTCCAGAGACTGTTGTAGCTAACAGAAGCCTTATTCAGAAAGACGTTAGAAAATTATTTTCTAAAGAATGAAGTTTTTTAATAAAAGGCTTAGATTTGTTTACTAGCCCTGTATAGTTTTAGTTATTGACAAATAGTTTATGAAACCCGCCGGGCAAGAAAATACATTTTGATTTAGTGCATAAGCCGAACATATGATCTGTATTGCAGAGAAAATAAATCTCTCTTTTAAATAACTTCTCATAAACTGGATTAGGCACGACTGGAGGATATGAGCCTAACCTTTATGAAACACCCTTGATGTGAACATGATATTACTAACCATTTTCGTAAAAAATAAGTTAAATTGTGTTTTTGTTGTTTGTTTGTAATGTGGGGTTAGGGTTAAATTTTAACCGTCGGTAATCGAAAATGAAATAGTTAAAAATTGTAACACATGGTGTTTCTAGTTTTGTATAGCACAAAGCACAGGGAAGATTCTGTTAAACCCTATAGTACAATTACAGTTACTGTAAATGATACATATTCTCTAAATTCTTAGAAAATTAAGTTTTAAATGAATTTTAATGGATTTGATTAATTTATAATTGAGCTGCCTGAAATTGCAACCGATATCCAAGAACGCTTTACGAGTAAGCCTACATTTATTTATTTACATGATAACCTGCTTTCCCGTCGCAATTAACTGTTCCTTTTCTTATACGCGAGATTTTTAGAATAAGACTGAAGCGCAGTTTGTAAATCACAGGATACGATCTTGGTCTTTATCAATTAACATTAAAATGGGAACTGCAAAGCTATCAAAAATGATAAATCATCGCCGTCCTACATCCAGTAAAAAGAACACCCTGTATCTATATATTTAATCAACATCACGCCCAAGATGTCATGTTTGAAAACTACCAGTTTGTGGTTAAAATATGCCAGTGGGAGAGGAAGGAGTGGGTACAGCGGGGGTCAAGCGCTACTCCCACTTGCAGCGCGCGATCTGATACAAATGTTACTCCCTGTTACTCCCGCTTTCGTAGCTGGCGTTGATTTGTTGCGGGTTAATTGCAACATAGCGCAATTCAAACGATGTCTGAAGTGTAACATATTTCGTCGTATAATCGATAAAGAACATCGCACTTTTGGTCAGTATCACTCTGATGCTACTCTGGTTGAATTAAGCTTATTTTGAAAAGGCGGCCTCTTTGACTATAATGAAGACTTCTTTAGCGTAAGAAGTACGTAGCTTTTGGTCAATCACAAGGAAAAAAATACGGTGTTGTCATGCTTTACGGAGTGTTCTGTATTAAAATACACTAAACGTTATTTGTTAGAGAATATGGGAAATCACAGTTAAAAAAAATAAAAATAAAGAAATAAATGTAGCTTATGAAAAAATACCGAAAACTTGTTGAAGATCTGGGGACTGGGCTATAAATTCAACGGACTGGGCTATAAATTCAGTGGACTGGGCTATAAATTAAATGGAAGTCTATTTTGGCAGCTTTAGTTTTACGCCGTCGAAGTGGATTTTATTGACGAGGGACGGGAATTCAAGGCCCAGCTGTAATGCTAAAAGCAGAAACACCCGGCCCCCAAATCTCCTGTGACAGGTAAACAAGAAAGGGAAAACATGTATTTTAAGAAAAAAGACAATTGTTTATAGGTGTTTCTAACAGTTTACCTCAAACTGCATGCCAATATGTTTAGTTTTATACAAATAATGTGGTTTATATACAAACTAGACTAGAATTTGAACATGGTCATTGAAAGACAATACATCATGTATAATGTATGCAGTGCAGAAAAATACGAGTGTCAATACATATATACACACAAAGGGACATGGACTATGCGACAGACAATAGTGACAAATAATCTTCATTTTCCGTTTACATCAAATACAAAAGCTTCATGGCAAATATTGCCAATAAAGTATGATTGTAATACCAAGGCTATAATTTTACAATTGAATGTTACGCAGAATAAATAATTCGCTGCGTTTTAATTAAAAAGTGCCATAATTCTCTGGAATTGATAGAATCGTGTCCATATGTAACCACTGAATGCGTCAAACATGGCGTGTCGTCCATATGTCCCTCCAGACATAATTTATCATATGGGAAAGTATTTATAAACGAATAGTTTCTCTGTATCGAGTAAGCCGAATCCATCATGTAACACCGCATTCAGCTTTTCTTGTTTATAATAGAACAGATCAAATAACATAACATAAGTAATCAACGTTCTCAAGTGGTATTCATCCGCCAGCAGAATTAGTACCTAATCTTTTTGGGAGACTAAAATGCACCTAATCATCATCTGTACTGCAATACCTTGGAATGGCACGTATTTGGTTCATAAGATTAAATAGCAAATATTTATTCATTCTAATGTATGCTTTCGTTTCGTTTTTCGTAAATTTGAAGAGATCAATATTTATGGTTCATGAGCAAGCAATTATTTTGTATAAAATATACTTCGTGTACCGATCCTTAAACATTTTGTCCTGTTAATTTTTTCCTTGCAATGAAGACGACTCTGGTGTGGTTGCCTTCGGAGACGAGTTGAAGTTCGCTCCACTTCAGTTTACTGGGTCCTTTGCTACACCACGGCAAAAGTACACACTGATTGTGGTTCCTACCAGTGACAGATAGATACGTATTCACTGCCAGATCGGTCCAGCGGACTGTCACATTACGCAGGGCTTGATGTCCTGATACGCGACTTGTTGGTGATGATAGTATGACCCGCTTCCCGGCGAATGCATCGCTGAAGATGTCATCGCGTTGAAAGAGAAAACGAAGTCCTTTCTGTCGCACATGCCAGGCGACTGAGAATGATATCGTGGGATACCTAACGAAGTAAAAAAAAATACAAAAAAACACAACACAGGTATTAATTATTACTGAAGAAAGCTTCAGGCCAAAACTCAAAAATTAGTAAATGGAATTAAAACAAATATAATGATTAAATCACCATTTTCCGGGTTAAAATAGTTGAATGTAAGTGAATTGCAATCTCCACTTTATTTCTGCATCATTAAACTATTTAAATTTGATTAAAAAAAATATTTTTAAATGACAGCATTTAATTGCTCAATAAAGAATCGTAATTTAAAACGAAATATTTTTATATTTTGAAATTTATTTTACTCAACATTTTTAATTCGAATAGAAGTTAAACTACATTAGCCATAGTACACCATACCGGCTTCATAATTGCATAGTAGTGTTCCATCTGATTTAAATCATTTTCAGTTTGTTTTATATATATGTAACTGAGCTGTCATATTAGGTATCGTATAAAAATGTGTACCGTACATTACATAATTGCATTTGTAGTGCTCTAAATATAATTAATTGAAATTTCACTGTTACGCTCACGTCAATAAAAAGGCGAATGTGTGTTATGACAAAATGTACAGGTTTTAGCCTGGTTGAATAAAAGCATTTATGGAATTGCGCAACGCTATTGCATTTTAGACAAGTTGGTAGAGATATGTTGGTAGCGAATTTTAGACAATTCTAATTGCCTTTTATGTGAAATGCAAGAATAAAACGCAGTGTTATATTTTAATTAGAATGATAAGAATAATGATTTCGGTCTCTTATTCGTGATAATGCTGCTACCTGCGTGTGACTGTAATGAGCTGTACGCAGGAGTAACGACGTCAGACAAAACCCGCAGTAACTGACAGATGATAGGCCGCTCGCTTTACACGCGATTGCGTCCCTTAGGGCGCACTACTGTGGATACGCGCGCTAAAGTCGATCTAGATTATTGTTCTTACAACTGAATTGGCACCATAATAAACGCGTCTCCCCATGGAGAAGCCTTCCGCAAGTTTTTTTTTAATACCCTCAAGGTATTTATTAGAAAAACAAAGTCTGGGTGAAGCCTTGCGTCTGTTATTTACTGGGGTATTCGGAAAATCGTGGGACAGGAAACAGATATACATGTTGTGGATGCATTCACAACAACAAATTGGTTCCTGACATACGCACATATAAACTTATGTTTAATTTTTAAAAATAGTCAAATAAATTAACAGGAAATGTTTGCGGATGTCATTGTGTTGAAAGATTATTCATGAGTCAGATTTTCTCAAAAATCTTAATGAAAATCCCTCGATAATTTTAAAACCAGTGCAAATGCAAATGCATTGCGGTTTCAGAAACGTTTTGATTCCGTTTCAAGCGGTATGTACAAATACGTATACAAAATAGGCCTATTTATCGTATACTATGCAACAGCTTCGAAAAAATGAGTGTCCGCAATGATCCTGTGATTATATGAAATACATGATCACTGAAACATTCTATTAAAATGACTGTAGTTTTGTATTCTATTTAATTTTGTTGTCGTTAGTCTAAGCTTCCTTCAACACTATGAAATTGCGTATAGTTAAAACTTAGACGTTGCATACAGAATCACGTATTTCATTGTGTTTTATAGCGCATACCTTGTAAGTCGGAGGTACTGTGACCATTCTGATGAAGGTATGACTGGTCTAGGGAATGCGTTGGCAAACTCGGCTGCAGTGGGTTCGCTCCCGGGTTGCAAGGTGACAGAGGCTGCTGCTTGATATAAGAAGCGCCGTTATTCAAGGACGCAGAAGCGCTAGGAGCCCAAGCGGAAGTCGTACTTGAATAGACCGGGTGAGGATCCATAACCCCACCGCCGGGAAGCAGCGGCGACGCAGAGTTGTCGTGGTGAGTGTACTCGCCCCCTGTGGATCCCGTACAGCTCCCCATATAAGAATGTCCACTGTTGGCTGACAAATGCGACACAGAGTGTCCTGCCAAACCCATCCCTTCCATGTTGCCTGCCAAATGTCCGTTCATCATCCCAATCCCGCTGTCTAAAGATAAACTGTTTGGAGGACAAGACAGGGCTCCTCCGGTCCCCTGGAAATTGTACGACTCAGGTAGATGGTTGAATCCAAGACCGTTCATCATGCTGTACATGGGCTTGAGTGCCTGGCATTTTCTCCTGAAACCCCGTGGCCTTCTGCGGAAAGATCCCTCCTCAAACATGAACTCACTGGCGGGGTCGATCGTCCAGTAATGGCCTTTCCCCGGTCTGCCGAGCCCCTTGGGCAGCTTGATGAAGCACTCATTAAGGGACAAATTGTGACGCACAGAGTTCTTCCATCCTTGATATGAACCTCTGAAAAATGGAAAGCGGCTTTGGAGAAACTGGTAAATCTCGCTGAGCGTCAATCGTTTGGTTGGAGAACTTTGGATAGCCATAACTATTAACGCAATATAGGAGTATGGAGGTTTCTCCGGGCGACGGATCCCAGCATTGGTCTTCTTGGGTTTAGTTGTGGAAGACGCAGTCTCCATCAGTGAAGTCTGTCCGTTCGTTTTTTCCGGGGCTGCAGACATGGGGCTGCTTTGTCCGGGAGTTTGTGCTGAAGGTTGCTGGACTTCTGCCGTCATTAGTTCTCGGCGCAACGGGAACACTTTGAAATCTCAAGTTAAAACTGGAAAAGGAAAATGAATGTGAAATAAGTAAGGCAGAGGTCCTTTTAGCAAAACGTAAACGTACAAGAAAGAATTACGGGTGTAATGAAAATGAAAATACGAATCAAGTTTTCGTTTTGTACGGTATTCGTAGATGTCCTTTGTAAAAGCATCAATTCCTGCGTTACTGTCCAGAGTTAAAAGGCAAACATGGGGACTGGCTTTCAACTCCGTCGCTCTGCTCTCGTTCTTCCCAGGAAGATCGCCTTTTACTTATCTGTTGCCATCAGAGTCCTGCAGGCTCTTGACAGCAAGAAGAAATCCGCCCAGTCTCCTCCCACTCAGAAGTGCCGAGTGGGACGCGCTCGCGCACATCTCCCCGCCTTTATTTGTAATACGAATGCTTTAAAAAAACTTAGAATCCCAAGATATTTTCCTGAAAAGGCATGTGTGCGAAGGCTAAATAATAATAATTGTTAACAAAACATTACAAAATACACGCTTGTTCAAACTATAACTGAAGGGCACATTTAAAAGCAAAATTAAACGTGCTCTATTTGCCTGATGCCACTGTAACAGAAATAAAATTACCATTAACGTATCAATGTCAGTTATAAACTGAAACAAATTGTAAAGTCCAAAAATCAGTTTCAATTAGTTTTGCGAGGACAGCCATTTGTTGCTAAAATGAGAATTACCATTATTCAACTAGAGAAAACTCTAAGACGCTGCAAGCAAATGACATGAATCTTAAACATGAAATGTGTTGAAATGTTAGTCCAACAGGCGGCAATTTAACAGGGAATACTTTCAATTTAAAAATACGTTTCTGATTTCTTTTAAAGATAGACAGGAACATGCACAGGATGTTTATACAGCAAAATGTAAACATTTCCCTGGCCTTCTTTAAATAAAAAAAATCAAGCAAAAGGCCAGCTAGATCAGCCTATGGTCCTTTCTGATACTCCGAACACGTACGTTTTAAACAAGAGCGTTTGTTTGGATATTTTTTCAATAATCTTGAAGATCTGCTAACGAAATATATTTTCCATCAGAAGAACCTGAGCAGGGTGAAGTAGCCTGGTCCCTCACTCCCGGCGCCGGGACGCTGGAAGACGACGAGACCGCCGCCGTCGCTGGTATTTTTTCATCAGTGTATTCTTCTGATTAAGGCAAGTTCTTTGTCAGTAATATATAATAAAATTAAAATGTTTAAGACTTACGTGGTTTTTAAAGGCTCCCGGTCGACTGAGCAAACGTGTAACATCAATCGTCAAATTAGGCAATAGGTTGCATCTGAAGAACCGAACCGCGCTTATTAGCGCTAATTCCTGGTTTGAAGTTATTTCGGACTAAGCAAGTTTTCCCTGTATTACAACAAAGCGTAAAAATCAACAATTGCCTACAGTACAAATTAAGGAGCATCCTGGCTCTACCGTATTTGTTCATGCGAGCCTTTACAAAATTTCATATTGTCCCTTTCATTTTAAACTAAGCATTATAATTCGGTGCTGTCGAAAATCGTTCTCTTTTACCTTAGAGAAAAACAACATGAACCAACACGCTCAGAGCTGTGTTATGCTGCATAAGGATAATGCTAAATATTAAACAAATCATTATTTACTATAATTAGCTGAAAATGGTATGTCGTAATTAATTAACACACAGTCCTAGATTAACAAAGCCGACACAAAGCTAGTCTGTTTTGCTTCTTTGAGGATAGACCTTTTGGTCGGCTCGTTTAGGGAGTCACTGTTGGGAGAATTTAAATCTGAAAACTATAGGTAACCGATTAGAACGATAAATTTAATAAAGCAATATTTTCAGGTTGTTGTCAGTAGAGTGGTTACGAAATTTCAAGCAACAGAAAAAACTTATAATGTTAATCAGGGTAAATGAGATCGTTCCACTATTATCAAATTACATCGATACATTTTAATTTCATACAAATATGGTATCAAAACAATCGTTTTATTCAATGGCTATTATCATATTAGAAAATATAGGCCGATATATTCTTTTGTAATCGATTACGGTTATTGTTTTATTATATGTCACCTAAATGATCGCAAACAGTTTAAAAATGCATTAACAATGTATGTTTATTGAAAATGCGCGTTTTCACATTTTCAGCGTAGTGTATTTTACTATTTAAGATGTATTGCCTCAAAGGGAATAAAATCTAATTGTACCGATCTACTTCATGAACTTTGTACGTCGAAGGTTTGGCAATGGAGATTCTGAATTAGTAACCCAAGAACAGAAGTGTATATAGGTAGTATTGTTTTAACCAGCCGGTACAGCGGGCGCCCGGTTGGAAGGGGGCCCACAAATTTATCAGAGGAACGGACCACCCACTGCGCAACGGAGGAGAGGCGCGCGCCAGCCTACTCTCCTCTGCGTTTAATTAACGTTGATGACTTCATTCCAAGCATAGGCTTGTTCCTACACACCATACCGGCAACTATCCAGCTCTCTTTCCCAGTTGCCCGCCTTCAGCACTCTACTGGTCCAACATGCACTAGAATACAAAAGTATTCTTCGAATTGATCCTTAAACACAATCCAGACGACGGAGTGACATGAGTAATTCTGCAGCGTGGTAAAGTGGAAAAAAGAAGACTGGCATGTTGTTAACGAGTAAATGTTCCCTGTCAAAGGTGTTGGCAGAACAGCGTAGCGTTTTATGGTCACTCCGCACGGCAGCTTACTATATATGCGGAGTACCAATTACGGTATTTGCGGAGTACCAATAAATAACAGTACTGCCACACAAGTTTTATTATTTTAAATTGACTTTATAGAGTATTGCTAGTTCTCTTATTTTCAGTTTTTTGGGATTTAAATAACATTTTCCCAAGTCAACGTATATCCAATCATCATCCAAAGGAGTATTGTTACAAGAAGTATCATAAACTTGTTTCCGATTTATTCACGATACTAAGATCTGATTCGATTCAACCGCCATGACTAATTTTGTTGCGGTGATTTCAGAAAACACCGCCCAGTTCCTTCAGTTGTTGGATGTATAAAATACGGCGTCTAGTTTAATCTGTGTTTTGGCAGAAGCAAGCCTTCACTCAGATTTACACCTTCGAAATGTTATTAAAGGAAGGAAGGTGTGCAGTTTTAGCTGTTCCTAGAAAGCCACAAAAGTATACATTTGGTCAGTGGTAATAAAGTTATGAGGACGGATTTTTATGGCCGCAACTAAATTATTATCTTTTTGTCTTTACGTTTCGTGTTTAGCTCGTTCCAATTGGCCCTGACCGTTATGCGCGCACATTTTCCATGACGTCTTTCAATGAAATATTTGACAGCATTGCATCCCTCGGAATTCACAGCCGCTTCTGTCGGAGGATTCTTCAGCATGTGACTTTCCCTCACAAACGCGGGCGACGGTGTCAAGCGGGCTGACCCCATGTTGCCTGTCTGCTGATTTTATTAAAGGGTTATTTTACCTTAATC